>LR812519.1:22907730-23000230 GCA_903798195.1 Danio kyathit | reverse complement strand
TGAGTGTAGTTAACTCAAAATTGACGGAAAGTTAATTCTACTCATTTAAAAAGTTTTGAATCAGTGTTGAAGATAATGAGTTAATAAAATACCTCATTACTTCAACTTAAATGGAGTAGGTTCACAGTACTCATATACATAGATTAGTTTTTTAACTCAAATGGTTTGTAGCAATCGGTTAAATGGTTTGAGTTGACTTAACTTACAGCGTTTTACAGTACTCAGTTTTTTTGCGTTCTCTTCATTTATTGAGTTTTACTGCGCTCAAATTGCTTCATTTACTCAAATGGATTAAGTTCACAGTACTCATTAGGATTTGTTTTTGAACTTAAATGGTTTGTTGCAATTTGTTTCCTCAAATGGTTTGAGTTACCTTAACTTTTTGGGTTTTACAGTGTTGTTAGTGCTTCATAACAACTACTGCTTTGCGAGTAAAATAAACAATACAAAAATCCAACAAAAACAATCAGGCTAAACCATATTAGTACTTTGAGTGCCCAAAGTTGTGTAAATGAACAGAAAATTATTATTATTATTATTATTTAGATTAACCATTTTTTTTAATTTGTAGATGTACACTTTAGCTAATGAAACTAAGAGCGAGACACACACACACACACACACACACACACGCACACACACCATGGTCTTCTACTATTCTCTGAGATGCATTATCTAGGCAATATGTCCTTCATAAATCTGCAGATTGCTTTAGGAATTCTTTCATAATTCACTGCCCATAATACAATTATGCAATGTGTCATTTTCTACATTATACAATAGGAAAGTAAGGTGAAAAAAGAATAGACTTAGCTGCTTTTGTGACTGCGAGGGTGATGGGACATTAACCTAATCTTGATTGCTCCGAACAAGCCATGCTTAGTGAAGTCAAATAATTGAATCGTCTGCTTAGAGATTTGCGAAATAATCACACTTTTCCTCTGTTGTGACTTCTGGAGCGGCGTGAGGGGGAAAAGACAGATGTGACACTGCTAATATATAACTGTTGATTAAACACAGCATGTGTGTTAAACAGCTCACAAACTCATGTTTCTGCTAAGGTTGTCAATCAGAGCTCCAAAAATAAACTTTTGTTAAATAGAAGATAATTATTTACCACCTGCAATCATTTTGCATCACATAAACTACAGTTTAGTAGTTATTTATATTGGCAATTTTGCATTAATCAATCGCTATGAACCATAACAGATTTGTTTAACTGAGATGGGGCATTTTTTTGCCTTATCTGTATTTGTTTTGGTCAGAAAACCTAATTTATTTTATGTTCCTGGTGTTTACTGTACATGATAAACAACACATACACAAACAAAACTATTAAGGCTTGATTGCATATAAAATTTCCATCCATTTGGACTACATACTTTTAAGATAATTGAAGTAATAAAAGTTATGTGATTGATATTTATTGGGTAAACGAACAAGAATAAAAATGTCTGTAATAATATCAATAAATCCAATGTGTTTTAAATGCTTCTTATTCATTCATCTAATGTGTGGAGTATGGCGCTGTGTCAATTTTGCCCCTGAATATTAAGTAAACCAATCGCATAGGTTTTAATTAATTGGATACGTTTTTTTCTACAGCTAGATATATTTATATCATATTCATCTCGGTCACATTTTATAATAGAGTTTCATTATTTAATGTACTTACTAACATAAACTAATTATAAACAATACCTGTACAGAATTTATTAATCATAGTTCAACATTTACTAATGCATTATTAGCATGCAAACTCGTTAAACTAACTTGTTAACATAGTTAGTGCACAGTAAGTTAACATGAACTAACAATGAACAACTGTATTTTCATTTACTGTTGTTAACTAACATGAACAAATACTGTAATTAATGTTTTGTTCATTGTTTAAATCTATTAGTATTTGATTTGAACAGATTTAGATTGATTCACAACATAAAAAACCCAACAACAACTGAGAAATCAAACCATATCAAATCAAAAGGTTACAAACGGTTAATGATAAACTTCATTGTAATTCATTTTTTATTAATAGCCAGACTTATGTGGACACCTTTTGTTTCAATCAGATGCTAAAATGACATCTTCTTCCTTAACCCTTAGGGGTATGAGGGTTTTTGGGACCCGTAGAAGTTCTAACATGCCCTGTCATTTGTGCTTTTTTCAGTTGCTTACAAACAAATAAGTGGCTAAAGTCTAATACAGAGGTGCCCAAACCTTTTCTTATGAAGGGCCAACAACTAAACTTGGCCGAAGGTAAATAAACCAAAGTGTATTACATCAAAATTTCCATGAGTAATTTCCTAATTTAGCACTTAATATATTTTAAAATAACTAGAAAACTTTGCTTTAAGTTATATTAACTAATGCAGTAAAAAAATTATAATAAATTTATTAGAGTTCAAATATCAACAATCCCATTGGTAACACCATAGAGTTCAATGCTGAATACACTAAGCTGCACTTGCCATTGTCCTCTGTCATCTGTCGAGTGACTATTTATATATTTAAAAAAAAAAAAAGATTAATTTACAAAACAAAATAAATTGCAAAACAAACAAACTAAATGTTGCATTGAATTAGAAATGACAATCTCCGTCATGTTTCCCCATCATTCTTCCTCTCTTCTCAAATAGAATGGCGGGCCAAATCAAAGGTCTATCTTTGTGTTTTTGAGAAAGAAACATTTATGTGTTGTTAGTGAAAAAATGTGGCGGCATGGTGGCTCAGTGGTTAGCACTGTCGCCCCACCGCAAAAAGGTCGCTGGTTCGAGTCCCGGCTTGACCAGGTGGCATTTCTGTGTGGAGTTTGCATGTTCTCCCCGAGTTGGCGTGTGTTTCCTCCGGTTGTCTGCTGCATAAAACATATGCTGGAATAGTTGGCCGTTCATTCCGCTGTGGCGAACCCTGATATAGAAGTGTCACGATCACCAGTGATCCAAGCTTGCAGATCATTGGTAAGCATTAACTTTCACCCAGTCTACAATCCTGTCACCATATGAACTACAAATACTGTCATGCACCTCACACACACCTGTTCCGGTTCATCGTTGATTACACACACACACACACACACACACACACACACACACACACACACACACACACACACACACACACACACACACACACACACACACACACACACACACACACACACACACACACACACACAGCTGGGAGCTGCTCAAGGACTGATTACTCAGACTATTTAGACTGCTCATTTTGGCACACACATTGCTGAGTCTTGTTGTTTTATTCCATGTACAAAACGTAATGCTCTCTCTTTCTATGTTTGATTGTTGCCTTGTCTTTTCGTCATTGATTCTTTGCCGTCTGTACTGACCATTTGCCTCTTACCTTAATTTCGCCTTTTGGATTACCTGTATGTACCCATTTGCTCCTGTGTTTACCATTGCCTGCCTGCCTAATCTCATAATAAACTGCACGTGGATCCTCAACTCCACTGCCAGCATCCCTCAGTTACAATAAGGAACTAAGCTAAAGGAAAATTAATGAATGAATGAATAGTGAAAAGCTCAAATTCGGAAGTCAATGAAATAACTCCATGAAACACACACAGAATATTTGTTCACAAGACTTAAAAAAAACTGGATCTTGTAGCTTTGGGTTTTTTTCTTGAAAATCGATTGAGGATATTTTGAAAAATAATTTTTAAATAATTTTGTTTGCAATTGTAGAGCCGGTTTTGTAATACAAACATAAAACTGTGCAAATTTACCAAAAAGTTCAAACATTTTGAGAAGATTTTGAAGTACATTATGTCTTAATTAATTGATCATTTGCCCTTGTAATCATTATTTTTGTAAAAAAAAAAAGAAAATAATAAAAGTTTTACTGTAACTACACTGTAAAAATGTGTTATGAACCGTTTCTGTATTTTCTGTTTTTTTACGGTTATGAATTATATTATGTGACCCTGATCTCTGCTCTGTTGACTTTTGATGTCAAAAATTCAACTCTACAGTTTAACAAAGTGACTTTTATTGACATTTTAGTAGTTTGAAATAATATAATACATAAAGAAATCAGCATAACAGAAAATGCACTGGCAGTTTATTACAATGTTTCTGTAGCGTAATATACAACACCAACACAGGCAATAAATCCCTTTACACTATTCAAAATGTTAATAAAAGTCACTTTTCCAACTTTTTCAATGTTAAAAGTTGTTGGAAAAAAGATCAAGGTCCCTTAATGCAATAAATGGGGAAAAAATAAGTAAATAAAAACATTAATAACAAAATACTGCTAATTTACGGATATTTTATTTTTTTGCAGTGTGTTCATTTCACATGTGGGATACACGTCTAAACTTTAGCTGGTAAAATAATAAATGCTTTATGGAAGGATAACACATTAGCGCATTAGTTTATAAATTGCAGTGGTGTGCAATGCATCAAATCATGAGCAAAATAAGCAATTAATAATTTATGAATCAAAGTCTCTAGGAAAGCCTGTGATTTCTGACGATGGTTTTCCCTGCATCATTTTATTTTATTATGTCTCCGCATGTGGGCAGAGACAAATCACATAGAACAGGGGAATTGCTCACAGTTACTATTAACTTCTGCTCCATCTTGGCTACATTAGACAACAGTATCTGACAGGAGAAGGATCATGCGAGCTCCACCGCCTTCAATCCCTTTGGTATTCTCTGCATTACATTGCGGCTCATTTGCATAAAGTTCAACTCTGCTCAACTTTGTTGCATTGTGAAATGAATGACTTCAGGTTGCTTTGCCACTGCAAATTGCTGTTAATGTAAACAGCCCTTTACTGAGAAACCTTTGGTATCGAACTGAATGGATGGAAATGTTCGACTGTTGAAGTGGTGACATTCACAACTCATGTTACTTCTGTAATAAGATCAACTTTAAAGCAAATTGATATCAAAAACATATTAGGAAAATAAAATACTTGTTTTGGTTGTTAATTTGACATTTTAAAACTGAAATTATATCTAAATGATGAGAAAATAAAAAATAAAAAGTAACTAATTGCACTTAATTCATACATTAATAATATTTTTTAGGTATTTTGCTAAATACTATTCAGCTTAAACTGCAATTTAAAAGCTTAAACAGGTTAATTAGGTTAAATAGGAAATTATATAAAATATCTAGATTTTTTTTCTGCCAAACTAAAACAAATAAGACTTTCTCCAAAAGAAAAACAACAACAACAACAACAACAACAACATAATATTAAACCATGTAAAAAAGTAATTGCTCTGTAAACATCACTTAGAACATATTTTAATAATAATAATAATAATAATAATAATAATAATAATAATAATAAAGTCACATAATTTTGCTGATACTTTTATTTAAATGTAAATTTGTAAAAATGGAATACATATATATTTTTTTACCTCCATTTTTCCTAATGTATCTTATTTCCTCTTTCTATGCTACCCCTCAGTCTTCGCCTGACATGTGTGATGTTTATGTATGGTTGGAGGAGTCTAATTTTGCTGCATGTAACAGCGTTGTGACAAATAAAGGCTCATTATCATCATAGCCACACCCATATCATCCTGCAGCCCAAAGCTGTTTACTCACTGAAGCTAAGCAGGGCTGAGCCTGGTTAGTACCTGGATGGGAGACCACTTAGGAAAACTATGTTGCTGTTGGAAGTGGTATGAGTGAGGCCAGCAGGGGGCACTCAACCTGTGGTATGTGTGAGTCCTAATGCCACAGTACTGTCAGTGGGCGGCGTCTTTCAGATAAGACGTTAAACCAAGGTCCTGACTCTCTGTGGTCATTAAAAATCCACTGAGTTGGCTGTATTACTGTCTCTCCACTCCCCCAATAGCTGGTGTGTGGTGAGCGCACTGGCGCCGTTGTCCTGTGGCTGCTGTCGCATCATCCAAGTGGATGCTGCACACTGGTGGTGGTGTGGAGAGACCCCCCCCCCCCCCCCCAATGATTGTGAAGCGCTTTGGGTGTATGGCCGTACACAATAAATGCACTTCATAAGTACACATTACATTACATATGTTTTTATTTTATTTTATTTTATTTTATTTTATTTTATTTTATTTTATTTTATTTTATTTTATTTTATTATTTTTTGTTTATTTTATTTTATTTTATTTTATTTTATTTTATTTTATTTTATTTTATTTTATTTTCTTTTATTTTATTTTATTTTATTTTATTTTATTTTATTAATTCAAAGTGTTAAAAACATTCTCAAAACACTTATAGAGCTCCATTTAATTCCTTACAGTTTTTCTCAATTGCTAACACATCATTACTGATTCAGTTGGCCTACTTTTCCAAACCATTAATTCAGTTCTCAAAACATTGACACGTTTCTCAAAATTCTAAACACAATTTAGCAGTTTTTACACATATTTAAATTTCCGCAACATCTTTTGTAAAACTCTACACCTGCCCTAATTTTGCACAGGTTTAATCATGTTTTCATTCAGAAAACATAAAAATGCAATTGAAATAACTCAAGCTATCACAAGCAGAACACAATAAACAGGCAATTATGCATATGTTAACACTCAATAGCAAAAGTTGATGTAGATTTTAGTCACGTCTATCTCCGAAACATTTAGAGAAGAAAATATTGATGTATCTTATTTTTCACAAAGACAATGTGATGTAATATATGTAGCAAAGTAGCTCAGACTGAATTGAAGATTAATTTGAAGGGAACTCTTTAAATCCTAACAAACAAATCGTCCATCGATCGTTTGGATGGATGGTTCACTTTAACTACGCTACTGCTATCCAAAATAAAAACCTATTTATGTTTAAGCAGGGTAACACAATTGAAGTTTAAGGCATTAGATTCATAAATATGTAAACATAAAATGTAAACGATCGTTCAGTACACCCTATTAGCTTTGCGGGGACATCAAACAGGAACTACAATCTTGTTTAGCTGTGGTAGTGTTAAGAAATTAATTGCAGGAGGATTAAAACCATAATATGAATACATGAGCAAGAGACTTGTTGCAAAACACCTGAATACATACAAAGAGGGAATAAAGGTTTACAATGAAACCATAAGTTTAAAGCAAGTTGTATAGGAGCATATTGGAGCTTGACCACATTTCTGTCCATTTGCAAGCAGGCATTCCTTTCGTGTCGTAAATACATTTGGGGTCAGACTACACACTCACCATCCGGGTTTTTTTTTCTGTGTAGGAGAGGTTGACGGTGTATTATTTGTTGAAAAAACCAAATTAATTATGTGTCTGATCGGTCACATTCGTTACATGTGTATAGGGTTTTATAAAACATTAGATACACAGTTACTGTAATGTTCAGATGAAAGAATTGCCATTGTATTCACATGCTATAAACTCATAACTGTCTAAATGGATTTGTTGCTCATTACAGTATTAGTTGTTCTTCCATATGTAGGCCTGCTGTATTTTTATAAAACTGAGAGGCGACTGACTGCCCTGTTTCTTCCCATATATGTGATGCTAAGGATGCAGAACAGTAACTGATTGATTTTAAAAGTTTATTTATTTATTTTTGTTTAGTTTTACAGTTTTTCCCAGTTGTTTAAACACAATTGTACTTCTGACACAGTGACTACAACATGTAACTGATGCACCAACCCCCTGAACCAATTCTGCTAAACTACAAGCACAATTCCTGCTTCACACTCAAATTACAGATTTAAAACACACTTTTTTCAAAACACTACACACAATTCTCTGCATTTGGCACAATATTCATGCAGAAAATCTCCTGTTTTCACAAGGAACACATTGTCATTCAAAATTGTAAAGTCAGTTGTCCTACTTTTTTTTTTTTTTACTGTAACTGTAAATACTTCTGTTGATGGCATATGTAGACCACGTTATGTACAACTTTGTGTTAGTTGGGATGAACACTGTACACTGTTTCTGTGGGAAAAATACAGTAAAATATATTTGGTACTGTGTATTTGTGTTTTGTATAAAAATAATATTCTGAAAAATTTTACAATGCACTTATGTAGACCTATGTAGTGTCTGTAGTAAGTGTAACACTGAACATAAAAGGCTTACAGTAAGTCATTATGATAAATGGAGAAGAAGTGGTCATAGTGTTTTACATTAAGCACATCAGTGCTCAACTGTTCTTATAAATGTCTATTCATCTGATGGTTTGTGTGTGTCATTTGAAAACAAAACACCATTTTGTAAAGAAAGTACATTGTTTTGAATGTAAAGTTAGATTTTGCAGGAGAATTGAAGGGTTTTGCCCAATGTGTGTGTGTTTTTTGATTTGTGTGTAGAGTTCTGACAATATGAGAGATGCTTTCAGAAAATGTGTGTAAACAACTTCCAAAAACTGTAATGCTATGTTCTCTAAGAGGAAAATATGTTTCATAATGAGTTCATACTCGGTCCTTTGCTATTACAATGAACTTTTTTACATTGTAAAATATTCTCTCTCTTTTTTCACAGTTTATTTGTATTACAATCATAAAAAAAATGAAATTCTAAATGCTTTTCTTTAAAATGTGGCTGTGCCTTCACACTTTCACCGATTCAGGTTTTGAATTGATCTCCCTGGTGTTTTCTAGGCAGTGCAGTTGTCTGTGTATTTGTCAGGTTTGTGCATCATCGGAGGCCAATGTTTGACTTTGACTGAAGAGAATATGTTTTTGACTGGAATATTTGTTTTTGACCTGGCAGTTTGAGGTTTGTGCAAGTTGTTGTGCAGTTTTGAGATTGCATTTATAGTTGTGGGAATATGGTGAATTGTTTCATGCATTGTGTGTTCAACATCGGGAAAATCTATAATATTAACCAATGTTATTATTTTTAAAATGCACATTTTATGTGCTTTCTTCGCCACCTGACACAAAGAATCTTGCTTAAAGAGTCACATTTTCTAAAAAATAACAAGAAGAAATGGGCAGCACAGTGGTGCAGTGGGTATATCGCTGTCAAGGTCGCTGGTTTGAGTCCCGGCTGGACCAGTTGGCATTTCTGTATGGAGTTTGCATGTTCTCCCTGTGTTTGTGTGGGTTTCCTCAGAATGCTCTGGTTTCCCTGAAAGTCCAAATACATGCGCTATAGGTGAATTGAATAAACTAAATTGACCCCAGTGTATGAATGATTGTGAGTGTGTATGGGTGTTTCCCAGTACTGGGTTGGGGCTGGAAGGAAATCCATTGCCTAAAACATATGTTGGATAAGTTGGCAGTTCGTTTCGCTGTGGCGACCCCTGATGAATAAAGGGACTAAGCCGAAAATAAAATGAATGACTGAATAAAAGAAGAAGAAACACAACACTTCTGAGTATCTGAACTTCCAGATGTGCAATGAATATACTTATATGTAACCTGACATCCACCTCAGGCACTTTTTGTTCATTTTTTTGGACTTAAAAGCTTGTCATTATGTTCGACTGCGAGTAACTGTTTTAAGTGAAGTCAAAATGCTTGTCTTTCTATATTTAATGGTGTCAAATTGTAGAATGGAGTACAGTACATGGAGCAGAAGAAAGGCCAGTCATGGATGTAAAGACACTGAAAGAGACTCAAAGACTCTAAAAGAATGAGACAGACACTAGTAGTCTTGTGTAGTCTGTTTACAAGCAATCACTACTTTTTGTGCTTTCAATCTGAACTACAAGAATAGAGATAATAGTTAGCAAAACACATATTCCTTGACATCAGAAATAAATGGGATTAATAGACTTTCTAAATATGAACAGTTGCTAAATACGAAATAAAATAATATTTAATCAAATAAATATACACAAATCAAATACTAAATAAATTTATCAATGTAAAATATAATAATAATAGGATGTTTTTGCTCATTGAAATTAATATGGATGTATATATATATATATATATATATATATATATATATATATATATATATATATATATATATATATATATATATATATATATATATATCTAAGGATCTATATATATAAGGATAGAGAGAGTTGAAAATGTTCAATAAACTTAAAAAGTATATGCTGAATTACTGATATTAGTAAAAAATTAAAACATAAATAAAAAATGGTGCAATAATTTCAATAAATATGCAGATCAGAGCTTAAATGAAGTTTTGAAGTTCTAAAAATTAAATTAAATTAAATTAAATTAAATTAAATTAAATTAAATTAAATTAAATTAAATTAAATTAAATTAAATTAAATTAAATTAAATTAAATTAAATTAAAAATAAATTAAATTATCTTTATTTTTATTTTATTATTTAATTTAATGTAATAAAAATAAAAAGATCACTTATATTTAAAATAATATTTGTTTTGTTTCAGCTTCAAAACAGACACCTTAAAAATAAACAACATCAACAACAACAACAACAACAACCACAGCAATAATAATAATAATAGTAATAATAATAATAATAATAATAATAATAATAATAATAATAAGAATAAGAATAAGACTAATAATAATAAAGGAAGAAAGGTAGTCATAGCCACATGAATGTTCGCACAGTGGAATTGCATGAATCCTTTCAGACAGTTTTGGACTGGATTAATTCACAAGGACTCCTTGAGATCACAATGATACCTAAATGGGATTTGGATAGCCTTTCTAAATATGAACAAATGCACCAAAGGAGCCATTAGCGAGATCCTAATGTGTTAGCGCAGATGCCTATAATTGTATTCATGCCGCTGTCGCTTCCTGGGGAGCGAACACAAAACAAGCCACTATTTGTTAAGCATGAAATGGGACAGAATCTAGTAGATAAATAAACTTTGCTGTGTGTTTGTATGCAACATTTCTGCTTCACCTACAGAAAAGGTTAACATAACATAGAATCAGAATTGGATTTGTATATTTTCTCAAGAAAACAATGAGTCGTGTAATCCTGGAGTGTTGGGCGATTTCCAGAATATTCAGAGCTCAGAGTGTTTGGTGTGTATGTGTGTGTGTGTGCGTGTGTGTGTGTGTGTGTGTAGTGGGTGGATGAACAAGATTCAGAGTTGTTAACGGTTCTTGGTAAATAAATCTATGAAGAAAATGCAAAATTTATATCTGAATTCTAGAAATAATGTTATTTATCATTTATTTATATTTCATTTTCATGATTGCATATGTATAAATGGCAAACTTATTCAAATGCATGAGCAACAACAACAACAACAACAACAACAACAACAACAACAATAATAATAATAATAATAATAATAATAATAATAATAATAATAATAATAATAATAATAATAATAATACAATTATTATTATGTTCTCTATTTTTGTTTATCAAAATATTTATTTATTTGTTCATTCATTTATTCATTTAAATAAAATTGTCATGATTACATGTGTAGGAAACTTGTACAAATGCATGTATTAATGTAATAATAATAATTATAATAATAATAATAATAATAATAATAATAATAATAATAATATTATTATTATTATTATTATTATTATTATTATTATTATTAGTAGTAGTAGTAGTAGTAGTAGAAGTAGTAGTAGTAGTAGTAGAAGTAGTAGTAGTAGTAGTAGTAGTAGTAGTAGTAGTAGTAGTCGTAGTACACAACAATATTATTTTCTATGTTTTTGTTTTTCTAAAAACATTTATTTATTAAACCTAAAATAAAAAAAATAAAATTTAAATAAGTATTATATTATAAAATATATTTAATATTTAAATTAAATTATACAAATTATAAATATAATTATAAAATAAAATATAAATTGTATTAAAATGATTAAATTAAACTTGACAATTTTTGATGATGATGATGATTATTATTATTATTATTATTATTATTATTATTATTATTATTATTATTATTATTATTATTATTATTATTGTTATTATAAAATAATGATAAAATACTTTTTAAAATATTTATTTATTTATTTATTTATTTATTTATTTATTTATTTATTCAACCTAAAATAAAAAAATGTATTAGGATTTTTATATTTTTTTTACAAATCAATATTTTTTTATATTTTACAATTTTATTTAAATGATAAATTATTAAATTAAATCATTTTATAAAAAAAGTATTATTTAAATTAAATTATTTACATGATAAATGTAATTATAAATTAAAGTACAGGTTGTATTAAAATTATTAAATTAAACTTGACAATTTTACTTAACATTTTTTTATTTATTTGAAGCTAAATATACATGTAATATGTACAAATTACTAAAACTTGAACTTAATTTAAATATATAGAAAAGTATAGAAAATAAAAGCTTAAATAGATGAAAAGTAAATAAAGATGTACACAATGGGATATTTCAAATAATAATAATAATAATAATAATAATAATAATAATAATAATAATAATAATAATAATAATAATAATGTTATTGTGGCGCAGTGGGTAGCACATTTGCCTCACAGCAAGAAGGTCGCTGGTTTGAGCCTCGGCTGGGTCCGTTGGCATTTCTGTGTGAGTTTGGATGTTCTCCCCGTCTTCGCATGGGTTTCCTCCGGGTGCTCCGGTTTCCCCCACAAGTACAAAAACATGTGGTATAGGTGAATTGGGTGGGCTAAATTGTCCGTAGTCTGTGGGTGAGTGTGTGTGGATGTTTCCCAGTGATGGGTTGCAGCTGGAAGGGCATCCGCTGCATAAAACATATGCTGGATAAGTTGGTGGTTTATGATGTATAGTTTATTCAAACAAGTCACTTTAAGCATATTTTTTTAAAGAAAATATATCAATTCCTCTAAACTGCAGCTCAGTGATCCCTTAAACACAGCCGACTTAACCAGCACACTGATCAACAAGCACTTGTTTCAGCACATTAAGTGTGTCATCCAGACCTCAAGAGACGTCACTGAGGAGACCTGACTCCAGCACACAAGTATTCCTGGGCATGTGGGCGTCCCTGAGCTCGTCTGAAGGCCAGAATAATGTATACATGAGGACATAAAGAAAACAGTGGAGGAAGCAGAAGCTCTTCCAGCCCAGGGAACAGTGGGTTGCCATAGAAATTGCAGAGAGAAAGAAAGAGAGTATAACAGATTTATTTAATACAAAACATTATATCAACAATACCAAATATAAGAACTAACTGCATTATATGCACCATTACAAAGCTGGCATCAACATTTCCAATACAAAATGACAAATCACCTTCAATTCAGCAGATTTTACTAACACACCAGACCCTAAGTCTCTCACAGTATATAAAAGACTGAAAAGTGGTTTCTCTCTCACCACAAAAAATGACATTTATTTTGCTCATTTGGGTCAAGCTCAAAGATTATGGGCCCTATCATACACCCAGAGCAATAAGTCACAATACATGTTTTGAATGATTGGTTGCTATTTACAGACCAGCGCAACCCTAATTTTTACGTTTTGCACCACGTTGCTTAATAGCCAATCCATTTGCGCCACTTTGTGAATTCATGTGTGTTCCAGTGTATAAAGAAGGTGCTATTTTGAGAAACTGAAATAGACCGCGCCATTGACCAAGTAAAAGCTGATCTAAAGTCCAGCGCAGAGCGCGTTAGTTATGCGCCTATGCAGGTTCAAATGCTTACACATTGCTTAATACAGACAGGATGTACAGCAATACACAAATGTCTACACACATGACAAAAATAAAGGATTAAAATGTTATAAAAATGTATTATTTTATTTACTACATAAATATAAAAACCACTACCTCAATGCCTTCTTTATGTCCAGGGAGCTTTTTTTCAGTTTTATTCATGACAATTTGCATTTCTATAATGTTATTATTAGTAGCAGCATTATTTATTATATGCATATTTATATTTGTTTTAATAAAAAAAAGTTTAGATTTGTCCAGGTTTTGGAGACGTATGCATCACCATACGGGACATAAGAATTGGACATGTGTTTGAATGGAATTCTTCTTTATTATTGTTCACTTATTAATTTGCTGGATATTAGAACTGAATTGAGAAAAAGTTTTGAAACAAATCTTTGCTCTTGACAAACTAAAATAAATATGTAGGCTATGATGGATTTCTTCAGTGGAGTGAGTTTCCACCGTTTCTTTATCGACAAAAGTAAAGGAGTAAAGTAAAGAATAAAAGTAAAGTAAAGAGAAAGTAAAGAGGCCAAAAGGATGAGGCTCAGTCTTTATCCTCGTGCTGCAGATGGTCTGTTTAACTGTTTTCTCTCTAGCGTTAAGTTTTTCCACTTACAAAGTCCGCCATGTAAATATCAAATGTGCAATGGCGCAACCAAACTGACTCTTTAAGGCAAAGGGAGATGATACTTTGATCGGTTTAATGCACATTAGGCTCAAAACACACCCATAACTCATTAAGAGAATAAACACAACCGTGTTGGACCATGCACCGTGGCGCAAACTGCATTTTTGCATTCTTTTCGACACGCGGATTTCGACACGCCCTTAATGCTTTTGTGCCATGGACTTTAGACTTTGCGCCTAGATCGTTAAAATAGAGACCTAAAACATTCACCGCAATGTTACCATGCAGAATTGTTCATTTCAGATCACTAACATTTTTAGTCAATGGTAGAGAAGGACAGAAAAGAGAGAGAGAGAGAGAGAGAGAGAGAGAGAGAGAGAGAGAGAGAGAGAGAGAGAGAGAGAGAGAGAGAGAGAGAGAGAGATTAAAAAATGTAATAATTTACACAAAACCTTGCTGCACTGTAAAAAAAATAAAATAAAAATAAATAAAAAAGGCTGGGTTTCACACAAGTCCTTCATGTTTTCCCAACACAAGTTGAGTAAATTAATTAATATTATTATATTTTTTACAAATTTAAATGGATTGAACATAAAACAATTAAGTTGTTCCCCCCAAAAAACTCAAGAACTGTGTTGATTCAGCTCATTTTAAATAAGTAGTTTGAACAAGCAGCAGAAATAATTGTTGGAGTGTACACTATAAAAAGTGATTAGCTATTTAAAGTGAGTATACCAATTGCCTTAAAAGCAACAAGTTGACAAAAATAATGTAAGTAAACGCAGTGTAACTTGGAACTGTTGGTTGACTTAATTTATTAATAATTATGCAAATTGTACTCACTTTTTTAAAATAAAAGTAAACTAATCACTTTTTTTTAAAAATACACCTTTATTATATTAGTTTTTTTTTTCAGCTTTTCTGTATAAGGCAAAATGACATACAGTAAAATAAATCTGCTCTTTCTCCAGTGTGTATTTCAAATTCAATACAGGCTATAATTGTAGATTTTATAAACTTAATGAAGCACCAAATATGTAATATTGTGATAATTACTGTAATTATTTGAAAAGAGACGTGCTAAAATAGTCTGACACTGTAAAAAGGGATTAGTTGACTTACAATTGGCATAATTATAAAAATTCAACTCAACACTTCCAAGTTACAATGGGTTTACTTACATTTTTTTTGTAAAGTCAACTTGTTCCTTTTAAGGCAATTGGTTTAGTTGCTTTAAGTAACTAATCACTTTTAACAGTGTAGCTAAAAAAAAATTATTAAATATACACCATTTCAAAAAATCACAACAAATTCTTCATTAAAAAGCAATGGATCGTCTTAAATGCAGCACAGCATTTTTCTTACACACCAGACCTCTTAAAATGTTTCTAGGTTTCCCATTTGTGAATAAAAAATATAATCATGTTTTGTTCTTGCCTTTACAAGCCCCTTGAACAAAAGATAAACACATTTTGCTACTATTAATCTTGCAAATCTGCATTCAATACTGAGATAAAAAAAAAAAAAAAAAACATTTATCGCAATGATCCCAACATGCAAAATGTTTCATTGAACTTCACCTAGAATTTTAGTCAATGGTAAAGAGAAAGAGAGAGAGAAAGTGAGGGAGAGAGACTGAGTTACCCATAGCAACAGAAGCTTCAAAATAGCAGTGCAGTGTCCTGCTCGGGCAAGCAGAGCGGACTGCAGCATTTTTCCGAATTTTTCTTTTTTCTTTTTCCCTCCCACCTTCTTTACTGCATCCCCTTTTTCCTCTATCACCTCTCTGTCAATGAAAAAATGGAATAGGGTGAGAGGTGGAGATGAAAACATTGTCAGAATCCTTCAAATCTCTCATCCTCTGTTCACTAGGCTTTCCTCCATTCCTGAAAACTCTCCATTCCCTGTCTGTATCCTTGCAAAAAAAAGTACTTTGGAGGCTCCAGACGCTAAGAAACTTATATATAGACCTTTTTTTCATTTCTGCATGAGGAGTGCGCATAGCATAGAGAGCGCCTTCTTGTAGGATGCTTCGGATTTCTGATTAGTAATTGTTATCAACTAGAGCAGTGTTTCTCAACTGGTAGATCGTGATCCAAAAGTGGGTGGCAATACTGTTTTGAGTGGGTTATGGAGTGTTTTTGTGATGCGCAACTTTGAATTTGAAAGATGTGTGAAAGCTTCTTTCAGATGCAGTTCAAATGTGTGAAAAAATCAACAACAACAATAAAAAAAATAAATAAATGAGTGTAATGCTTTACTTAAAGGGGGTGTTCATAAGAATAATGTTATGTACCTTTATAAACATGACATGACATGTCAGAAGCATGAACGACATTTTTTGGCATGCTTATGACAACTGTCATTACCAACATAGGCTCATTCTGAAAACGTAGTCTTGTATACATTTCTGGAGAGCGCGAATTATGAACCCAGAAGTAAGTATGGCTGCATTTTATTTTTATAATGAACGCTACGGTGCGATATGACTTCGTTCCTTCTCACACTTACCAGCTGACCGCTTACCTCCATGTGGACGGCGCTCCCGCTGTTACCAGTTTGTCAAGTTAGCTCGCCATGTATGTCGGCGGACTTGAGATGCAGAGAGGAGTTGACCATGACGACTGGTTTAAGTCAGGTGAAGAACAATTTCAGAAAGCAGGTCAGACAAAAACAGAAGGCAAAAAATAAAAAATAAACAAGTAAATAACAAGGTGAGAATGTGGTAAAATCTGAAAAAGTGGTAAAAAAGTGGGTAGGTGGGTCAATTGGTGCTTTTGAAAAAACTATTGGTTGGGTTTAGTGAAGGAGGAGGGTGGGTCAGTCGATCGGTCAGTCAGTCAGTCATTCTTTCAGTCAGGCAGTCCACAGCGGCCTCTGGTGGACATACACGACAACAACAGGTGCAAATGGCACTCACGAGATAAGTTTGAGATCTCAAAAAGCGTTCACAGCGGACTCTGGTGGATTTGTGAAAACGAAAACAACAAAGAAACGTAGCCTCTGGGACGTACTTCGCGATCTCCAGAAATGTATATGGAGGTACGTTTTCAGAATGAGCCTGGGTTGGACATTACAGTAAATGTTGTTAGGTTGGTTAGGTCATTTTAAATGCAAAGGTGACATAGTTCAAGATGTCTTTGTTACATCAATTTGACAATCAACAAAGACTACATAACTTGTCATAAATCTGTCATACACATGATTGTCATGAGGCTATTGTAATTGTTTCATGCATTTTTTACCATCATTAATATTTTTGTTGACCCTACAGTGGTCCAAATTGAATTACAGGCTCACATTAAAGGTGAAAGACAATTTCTAGTACTATAACATTTATATTTCAAACTATACAAACACATTTAATAATATACAAATAATGTATATTAATAATACTGTATATAAACAAATATTCGTTCATACTGTAGAAAGCAAGTGAAATACAGGGTTCTCACGGGTCAGGCTTATTGGCAATGCATAAGACTAAAGAGCTTTATTTTGCGAAAACAACCATCATGGCTGTACTTTATCCTACTTAATGCATGCGCAGTGGATAGTGCTGTCACCTCACAGCAAGAAGGTCGCTGGTTCGAGCCTCGGCTGGGTCAGTTGCCATTTCTGTGTGGAGTTTGCTTGTTCTCCCTGCATTTACGTGGGTTTCCTCCAGGTGCTCTGGTTTCCCCCACAAGTCCAAAGACATGCGCTATAGGTGAATTGGGTACTTGGCCCCAGTTTATGGATGTTTGTGAGTGCGTATGGGTGTTTCCTAGTGATGGGTTGCAGCTGGAAGGGCATCCACTGCTTAAAACATATGCTTTATAAGTTGGTGGTTCATTCCGCTGTGGTGACCCCTGATTAATAAAGGGACTAACTGAAAGAAAATGAATGAATAAAAGAATACATGTCTACTTGCTATACAAAAAAAATATTGTTATTATTTTTTTTAATTAAATGCAAAGCTTATAGAAACGAAAACGGCTAGACCTGATGGAGCATTTCCCAACATGTGCATTATTCAAGATGATGTCAAGCAATCAAAAACAGCAGCGTGACAGACAAGCAGATACGTATCAATGTGTATGTAAGTATATGTATTTGAATGCATTGACTGGCAGCCAAGGTGATTCGAAGTTTCCTGCTGATCTTGTGTTATTTAGCAGTTGTTAACTGGGAATAACATACCTTGAAATGTCGTGACTGACCAGTCTAAATTAACTATAGCGTGTAGCAGCTTTGGCTTTAAAACAACCACTTCAAAATATAAAAAGTAAACAACAGATAAACTAAATGGAAACTACTATAGAGCTATCAAATATGGAAGGAAGAGCATCACAACCAACCAAACACTTAGTTCCTGAGATTAAAAAAACTAAATAAAATAAAATAAAATAAAATAAATAATAAAATAAAATAAAATAAAGAAAAATCTGAGGTCAGTTATCCATAGTTGTTCCCATAGTGACTATTAAAGTTAGGCAAAATGATATAAAAGCAAAAACCATTTTAATATCATGTAAAGCACAACTGCAACCTGCCTTTTTTTGTTTTTCATTGTAGGTCATGTAAATTTAGCTTTTTAATCAGTGAATGTCAGGGAAAAGTTAGGGAATTTGGTATTGGTATGGTTTAGAGTTGGAACTCTGAAAATAGATAAAAGCCATAATTTTACATTTGCTTTAAACACATAAATTTGCTAACCAGAACTGTGGAGCATCATCCTTATACATATTTATACTTAAAAGTATTACAATAGAACTATAATAGTATTTCGGTAATGATAAAATAACACTGAGTGGCTATACATTATTGTCAAATGATTATGTGAGAATGTAGCTCAATGGTTGAAGCAGAGGGACAGAAAAGTACCAGTGATTCATGTACATTAACTTCAGTAATATGCATTCAATAAAGCCAGCAGGGTCTATGTGTACTTTAAAGCTTTGACAATAAAGACACGAGCCACAGTTTTGTGACTCAGAGAGCTCACTTCCACCCACCAATACACTCAACGGCACGCTTCATCTCTATGATGGGACAATCCATGAGGTGTCATACTGAATGACCAGACAGAGCTGAACTCATTAGAGGACACACACACACACACACACACACACACACACACACACACACACACACACACACACACACACACACACACACACACACACACACACACGAGAGAGAGAGAGAGAGAGAGAGAGAGAGAGAGAGAGAGAGAGAGAGAGAGAGAGAGAGAGAGAAATGGCATGGTTGAAGGAGAGGAGGTGAAAAAAAAGTAATCCAAAGCATCATAGCACATCAATTGACACGCACAGTATTGCAAATGAGAAAGCGCAATAAACAACTGCCTGGGCGAGTGAATATTGCACCCTGACTCTTGCTTCTGAATACTGATGGCGCCGCCTCTGAACAGCCCTTGTGTGCATCTCAAGTGGCCCCAACTCCATGAAAAGATGCTATGTTTTTCCTCCTCTCTCCTTCAGCCCCGTTCTTCATTTCTTTTCTGCTGTCTGTCCTTTTTAGCTCTTTGTTCAAAAGGGAATATTTTTTGATGCCGGGCCAAAGCTGTGCTTCTCTTTAATCCATTTAGAAGGACAGCTGTACAACCCCAGAGCAGAGGATGTGAGTGGGTTATGTGTTCTATGCATGGGAAGCAACGGATGCAATGCTTTCATGCATAATTTATTGAAATGCAAATGTATAGGTGTATGTGTAGATAGTTCAACACGGAAAACAAAGATAGATCATCTGTTATGTTTATTAGTTTATTACAGATGTCTTATTTACAGAGATACAATAATAATAATAATAATAATAATAATAATAATAATAATAATAATAATAATAATAATAATAATAATAATAATTAAAGCTGCAAGCAGTGCTGAAAGGTACCTCACACCCAGTCTCACCACCTCCCGGTGGCCTTAGGATGACAGAGAACAGTGGATATAAATCCACCAAACTTCTGTCAGCAGGTGGCGCTATGACTGTGACTCAATATTTGGCATGAAGATGTCTTCAGGAGAGGAATCTCATCAAACCTGTCAATTTTCAGGCAAATCAGACAGTTTGTGGCTGAGTTATACGTACTTCCTCTTCCATGGCGAAACACTGAACTTTGTCAGTCCGCCACGGACATGCCCTTCACCGAAAACTTTAGATCTTCACAATTTAACATCACAAAGGCCTTTGGATTTTACAGACAAAACTTAGATTCAATGTGCTAAAATTTCTAGGAGAAGTTTGTTACATTGTGAAATGTGTAATTTCCTGTTGCCAGCAGGTGGCGCTATAACTATAACTGGATATTCACATGGAAACGGATTCAGATCAGGACTCTTATTAAACGAGTGGATTTTGAGGCAGATCAGACAATGCATGCCTGAGTTATAACAACTTGCTCCTTTATGGTGAAACATTAACGTTTGTCAGTCCGCCACAGACACACCCTTTGACGAAAACTCAAGATCTTTGAAATTTAACATTGCCAAGGGCTTTGGATTATACAGAGGAAACTTGGATTCAATCTGATAAAATTTCTAGGAGGAGTTTGTTACATTGTTAAAAGTGTAATTTCCTGTTGCCAACAGGTGGCGCTATAACTGTAACTGAATATTGTCATTGAAACGGATTCAGGTCAGGACTATTATCAAACGTGTGGATTTTGAGGGAGATCAGACAATGTATGCCTGAGTTATAACAACTTGCTTTTTCATGGCGAAACATCAACGTGATAATACCCAATTTTGATGTAATCTGATCAAATCCCTAGGAGAAGTCTGTTAAAGTACAACATCTGGAAATTAAAAAAATTGCAATTTTTTTTAAAAAGAAAGTTAAAAATATCTGACTTCCCATTGGATTTTGCTTCAAGAGATTTTTTTGTAGGTACTGGCGTGTTTGATGTCTCTGCCAATTTTTGTACGTGTGCACGAATTGTAGCTTGGGGAGCCACTTCGTCAAACGTGTATTGGTGGTGCTGTTGAGTCATTTTGCCACACCCACTTCGGAAACCTATAACAAATGTACATTTTTGCCACATCTGGTGTGTGTGTGTGTGTGCAAAGTTTTGTGAGTTTTCCAACCTATATAGACCCTCAAAAATGGGATTCATTCTAGAAAAGAAGAAGAAATGGAACAATTTCAATAGGGCCTATGCACCATATCCCAATAATAATTAGAAGTACTAGTCATATTTTCTATGATCTATTTTTCTTATTCTTTTTTCTTTATCAATGTTTTAATTTTTTTAAATTAATAATATAAAAGCTTTTATACATAATTAACTATATGATTTAATTTCACAATTCAATTATTGCATGTTTAATAATTTAATTTATTGAATTTACCATTTACATGTATTTTGAATATTCTGACTGTTTATGAAACATTGCAAATGTCCTATATTTAATTTAATTTAATTTAATTTAATTTAATTTAATTTTGTTTTATTTTATTTTATTTTATTTTATTTTATTTTATTTTATTATATTTTATAATGCCTTCTAGAGGCATTTCTTAAATTGTATTTTAATTTAATTTAATTTAATTTAATTTAAATTTTTTATTTGATTTGATTTGATTTGATTTGATTTGATTTGATTTTGTTTTGTTTTATTTTAATTTTATTATTATGTTTTTGTTATAATGCCTTTAAGAGGCATTTTATTTTATTTTATTTTATTGTATATTCCATTTATTAATTTAATTTAATTTAATTTAATTTAATTTAATTTAATTTAATTTAATTTAATTTAATTTTATTTAATTTTATTTAATTTTATTTTATTTTATTTTATTTTATTTTATTTTATTTTATTTTATTACTACAAGATACTAAAACAAAATACAAGACAGTGGTTTCCAAAAGTTTTCATAATTGCACATAATAAACAGTTGGATTGCATATTCAAACCTTAAATCCCACATAGTGTGTATGATAATATATATACTGTAGATGGCTCGGTGTTTGTGTGTGGGTGTGTGGACATTAAAGTTTAAACTATGCAGGTTTTAATATAGATACATTTGTATGTCTGTGCCAGTATAAATATCTCTCGCATATATTAAAAAAAACAGTCAAGTGCTCCAACATTTCATGCAAAGCAAACAAACTTTTACAAGCAAACCATATAATATCCTCATTTGGTTGCATTTATTTCATCATTACCCAAAATGTTTGGCACCATACACTCTTCAAACAGTCTCTACCTCTTCATTTTCTCTGTCACAATCTTGAACAAGTAGCTGAACACGTGTTTAGTCACACGGCAATCATTTTCATTTGGAGGGTAACTTTGCCTACACAGCAAACCTTGCTTTGACTCGGTATGACTCCAGTAGGATTACCATTGACTTAATGTAGATTAATGTTAGAGAGAGCGGGCTGTGTCGACACATGCCTCGCTATACGTTACATTCTATAGGCTGAGCAGTCATGCAGGCAATCTATATGCTAACCAAGTGGACTCTGGAGAACTCTTCTGTTTGAGCAACGTGTTTGGATAAAGCAGGCTAGTTTTAAAAGTTTGAAGTGTACTGTATATGCTTATTATTATTATTAATGTTGATCTTTTTTAGATTCATTTGAATGTTAGTTTATGTGGTAGATGGTAATGATTACATGTTGTGTTGCTGAATGTTGTGTACATTCAGTGTTTGGTGAGAAAAAATAACTCAATAAATGATGATTAGAAGTGCTGAGTAGACACAATAAGCCTTTGGGGTTTGAAGGGGTTTGGGGGACATGAAGAAATATTTTTATAAATATGTTAAAAATATAGTACACTCAAAACCTTGAAAATTCTGTTAATGTCTACTCACAATTTACTTGTTTGAAACTTCTATGAGTTCATTTATTCTGTTAAATACACACATAATACACACGTTCCAATTTTGAAGAAGGCTGTAAACCTGTATTTCCTACTGTTGAAGTCAATTGAAGGATTCGGAATTCTACCATCCCATCCGGTCCCATCCATCTCAGCGTGGATGTTTATCCTTTCCTCATCATCTTATTTCTCATTATTTTCATTAAAGATAGTTATTGACTATTTAACTTTGCATTGATTTCAACTAATGAATAAGTTAAATACACTGCTTTAGGTAAGAATGTTTAGTGCATTGCCTGTCTCTTTGAAACTATTTTCAGGAGCCACCAAACTAGGTCAGAGGTCACAGAGACCTTGAGTGGAAATGAACGGCTGAGGACTTGAAACAATATTGTTCTATTGTTTCTATTGTTATTTCTATGAGTTAATTCTATCTAAAATGTCTTAAGTGATTTTGCTATTTTTACGGTTAATTCTTTTAAAGTAACTTTATTTTTTATTCAAGATAGACTTGGTGTGGTGAGAATTTAACTGTCTGAATGTAAATTATACCGGTTTTTAACCAGTTTTGATAAAGACGGCTGCGAAGTACACTCAGCCTTGGATAAGAAACAGATTGCACTTTAAGTGTGTGTGCTCTATTTGATTGTAGATACTTTTAACAGGTCTGTAGTCAGCTCTAAACAGTCTAGTGGATGTCTGATGTTTATGCTTAAGATATTGTTCAGAAATGTACGCACGCACCCACGTGGAAATTTTCTAAGTCTATCTTTGTTTTAACCAATCAGGTTAGAACACCTATATGTATAACGCAGATAATGACGTTATGTGAGAGTATAATTGTTATTGATTTGTGATTGTCAGCAGAGCGGCCTAGGAACTCATTGTGAGTGTTGAAGCTGGCTTCTGCTGATGAAACTGCAAACTATCTTCAGTAAACTTTATTTATTTATTTAAATATCTGACTCCGGCTCTTCTTCATCTGACAGACTGGTCATTCTTTGGGTTAAAACTGTAAATACCCCTACACAATGGTTACATGTTTTCAGCTTTTTTCAAAATGTCATCTTTTATGTTTAACATAAGAAAGAAACTCATAGAAGTTTGGAACCATTTGAGGAAGAGTAAATAATGAGTACATTTTCATTTTTGGGTGGACTATTGCTTTAATGACTACTGCAAGGACGTTGGTTTGCTCTTGACTTTGGGGACCTATGCAGTTAGTTTTCAGGCCATATTATTCACAGACCAAATCAGCTTAGAAGTAGTAGTCATATTTTCTTATCTTTTTCTATAATCTGTTTTTCTTATTCTTTTTTCTTTATTAATGTTTTTTTTTTATTAATGATATAATGTTTTATACATAATAAACTATAGGATTTAAATTCACTATTCAATTATTGCATGTTTATTAATTTAATTTATTGAATTTACCATTTACATGTATTTTGAATAATTAGATTTTTTATGAAACATTGCAAATGTCCTATATTTATTTTATTTTATTTTATAATGCCTTCTAGAGGCATTTCTTAATTTTTATTTTATTGTATTTTATTTTATATTATTAACGGATTTAATTACAATGTAATCACAACGTAATTACAATATAATGACATAGTAATTATATCCATGATAGTTTGTAACTGCATATTACATGCAGATGGTGTATATGTATATAACTATAACACACAACTATTGTACATGAAATATACAAAATAAATTTACAATACTATAGATGTAATTACAATGTTGTAACGGTGTAATAACAATGTGCTTACAAAGTTAATACATAGTTATAACAATGGTAAAACAATGCAATTACATTGTCATTACATCCAAAATAAAAGTTTGCAATTACAAATGTATTGTGTATACATAAAAATACACAAATACTGTACTTGAAATATACAAAAAACATGTTTATAAATATTACTTTGGATATAAATGCAATGTAGTAGCAATGTAATTACAATGTAATGACATAGTAATTGCGTTTGTAATTACATGTGTACTCTGTATATTTACGTATACAGCTATAATTAACCAAATATTGTACATGCACTATACAAAGAAACATTTTCAAATATTATCTTGGACGTAACTACAATGTAATTACCATGTAACTACACAGTAATTACAAGATACAAGTTTGTAATTACTTATTACATACATGTATGCTGTGTACATTTAAGTATAAACTATAAATACACACTGTACATGAAAGATACAAAGAAACAAATTTCTAAATATAGTCTGGGATGTAATTACAATTTAATAGCAATGTAATAACCTTCAAGATAATAGTTTGTAATTACATTAGATTATGATGTAATCCATTCTGCATGTCCAGGTTAATGTTGACAGTGCAATTATTTAAGTGAATTAATTTGGAACATTTCAGTAGTCGGTGGATATTGGTGGAGACAAGTCCCCTTTTTCCTCATGTCTCTGCTAAAACTACTCCCCTGGACTTCTTTAAAGTTGGATGACACTGCATTGGTTCAAAAATAATATGTAAACATCATGTATTAATATGTAAACATCATGCATATAAATATCCAGTGACTTATATATATATATATATACTGTGAGTCACTGAAGGACCAGATATTATACATTTCTCTACAGTATGAACTACAAACTTTTACAAGTAAATATTATGTTAAAATCACCCTTCAGTTCATTCACAGTAAGCTAAATATCGTAAAAAAAATAAAATAAAATTGTCAGTTTCCCATATTTTAATGGACATTTCTCCTCTAATGTGCCCATCAGTGTTAAATGGGACTGAGGCAGTTAATGAGATCCAGAGAATGGATTTCATGTTTGCTTGTAGTTAAGGTCAGACAGGATAGACTGTACCTTGTGTTCCTTCAAACTAATTTCCAAACCAGAGAACATTGTTTTCAAATGGAGTTGGCTCATATAAAAAGTTGGCATTTCAGGCTTTCTACAGATAGAAAGATTTTCAGCCTGTGAGGCAAGTATTGAATTATTTATTTTACTTTTTTCTTCACATGTTTCAGAAAGAATTTGACAGAGACTGAGGGGCTTTTTACAAGACAAAATGCTAAACTTTTCAGGCAGTTTGTCTGTTTGTTTACAAAACAATGGTGTTTTTGGGACTAAAAACTGATAAATCTGATGCTTTTGAAAAATCTGTTGTTGTGTCTGTGTAAACACCCAGAAATGAGCGTCTTTGAAAATTATGCCATTATGCACATGCATAGTAGATGTTGAGGAAGGTGTAGATTAAAGTCAAGAACAAACACACAACAATGGCAAAGTATGTGGTTGTGTTTTTGTTGGTCAAGTGTTTGCCAATGCGTCTTTACAACCAACAGCAGAGATGCATATTTTCTTACACACATGACAAATTATACATACACACCAGAGCCGAGTCACCAACGGCATGTCATTTCATTTAAAGTACTGTTTACAAGTTGATAGTGGAACATATCGGCATACACAATACATTAGCTATGTTTCCATCCACCTATTTTTTTGCGCATTTTGGATATGTGCATTAAAAAACGGTTGATGGAAACGCCAAGATGCTCATCAATTTTGAAAATGCACATAAAAAAACGAATGCGCATAACTGAGTAGGATTCATGTTTTATTCGATAAGAAAAGATGCGCATAAACTTCGATGTTAACACTTTTACTGTACAAATTCCAGTAAAAAAGGTCATGTGATTTTGTTATAAGAGATCATGTGATGATAAAAATGTGTGCAAATGGACAAACCAGCAGGCTGACTACATTTTAAAACATCTGAAATGTTGGTTTTGATCATTCTAAAACACCTTAACCATTTCAGTATTAGTGTTATTATAAAATTATTATATAATTATTATATAATTGTTATATAATTAATGAGCGTCTGTGCTCCGCGCCTTCAAACGCCACCGCACGTTTGCTGCATATCAGGATTGCCATCTGAGGCGCAAATCATTTATTAAATGAAGAAAAGATTCAAGCAGCTTCTCCTACTGCAACAAATTCCATTTATACTGTTGATATTTGGCTCCAAATACTCAGGAAGTGACCATTTTGTTTGCTTTGACTCATTATGCAATAATCCAGTTTTCCCGCATTAAATTAATTTGCATTTTTAGATGGAAACATAGCTACTGTCTGACATTTTTCTTGAATGTGTAAATGCAGATGGTTTTGAAAATGTTGTCATGTAACGAACATAAAACTTTTTTTACAATACAAGGGAAATCTTGTTGTTGTCATGTAAATGCAGCCTGAGAGAGCATCATGCTTGTTTTCTCTATTTTACAAACAATACACAGTTTTATGTGAAATTTTAAGTATGCACAACTTAAAGTAGTTCCAACTAGTAGAGTTTTGAATGATGTCTTAATATTATCTCTCGAACCAAATATGTATTTACAAAACAAATAAATACAAATGTGTGTTGCTAACCCCAGAGGTTTAACACTCACCAAGTGCAAATAAAAAATCTGCTTTACATACATTATAATGAGAATAAATTATGAACACAGTGTCAGAAAAAGAGAATTATCTCTAAATAAGTGTTTCCTGCATATTTTTATGAAAAATTTACAGTTTTTATTAACAATAAACAATTTTTTATGACATTTATTTTTCATGGTTTATATCATTTAATAAATAAAAAAACAAATATGCTTAGTATAATAATAATAATAATAATAATAATAATAATAATAATAATAATAATAATAATAATAATATCATTATTATGCTTATTATTATTTGTATTAGTATTATTATAATTATATTCTTCTTCTTCTTCTTCTTCTTCTTCTTCTTCTTCTTCTTCTTCTTCTTCTCTTCTTCTAATAATATAATAATAATAATAATGTTGTATTTTTAATTACAACTTTCAACAATGCTCCAATAATAATATTAGTAATAATAATAATAATAATAATGATAAAAATAATACTAACTAGAAGAAGAAGAATAAGATGCTTAGTATAATAATAATAATAATAATAATAATAATAATAATAATAATAATAATAATAATAATAATAATTATTATTATTATTATTATTATTGTTATTATTATTATTATTATTATTATTATTATTATTATTATTATTATATATTTTTATTATATCTTTCATTTTATTTTTCATTCATATATAAACTAATAACAACATGTTAAAATAAAAATAAAATAATATTTAGCCTAATTAAACATGTCATATTCCCCCCCTTTAATCTCAACATTAAAAAAAAAAAAAAAAAAAAAAAAAATATTTTTAAAGAGCCCAAACACTCATCAATCATTTCATTAATGCAGTCATGCTACCAACCAGTTCATTCAGCCATTAAGAAATATATTCATTGTTCACAAACGTTTGCCAGCAGGACGGCCACACTATATGGGATTATGAGAATGCTATCAAGCGCTTCTGTTTGTACGCAATTCTTGGCCTGCTATCTGTTACTTCCATTGGTTTCTGTGCGAACAGGATTACTGTTATGATATACAGCCTTGTCACTTCATTCCTTCTGAGCTATTCATAAAGCTCTACCTCTCTTTCTTTACCTAATGTGCACGCACACACACAAACACAACAACCCATTCACAAATATCCAACAGCAGCATCTGTTGTAAAGGCCACCCATATTTTGAATGCTCCACATGCAGAAATGAATAAACAACAACAATAATCACTGCTGAAACAGGACATATTTGTCGCTCAGTAATTGTCACTTTTTTTTTTTTTTGGTTTTGTAAGTAAATTACATGGGGTTAATATATTGTTATAGTGAGGATGTGATATTCTGACCTATAATTATTCCTAAAAAAAAAATAATAGTAAGTACTGTAAGTGTTCATTTAATTTCAAATTCTCCAAATGAATCAAGCAAACAAATAAATAAATAAATGTTGGGTAAATAGGAACTCTATGAAAAATGATCACAGTGATCACAGTGGGGAAAAGAATGATGCTCTCTAATTGTTTATCCAAAGCTGAGAATCCTTTTCGGTTCAGCATGAAGTGAACTGCGTGTGTTTATATATTGTTATGCGAGGACATATTGTTATGGCTAAACCAGTAATATAGCACATGTTGAGGGTAAAATAAAATACCAAACGGATGAATGAACACATAAAATAAATAAGAACTCTGATAAATAAAGTCAGCAGTTGCAAGGTTAAAATAGATGTTGCATGCTCAGAAATAAATAGATTTTTCATGTAGCATTAAGCAAATCTTGGGGTGTTTATAGATTATATATATAAGGCCTAAATACTTTGTAGGCCAGAAAACACTCAATCAATATATCATATATATATATCAAGATCAAGGGTGCAGTGGAGAGCTGGCCATCCAGAACTAGAGATTTATACACATCTTTAAATAATATCTATGATCGGGAGTGTGGCACGCGGTGGCGCAGTAAGGTATTTCCTGTCGCCTCACAGCCAGAAGGGTCCACTGGTTCGAGCCGCGGCTGGGTCAGTTGGCATTACTGTGTGGAGTTTGCATGTTCTCCCTGCGTTCGCGTGGGTTTCCTCCGGGTGCTCCGGTTTCCCCCACAAGTCCAGAAAGACATGCAGTACAGGTGAATTGGGTAAGCTAAAATTGTCCATAGTGTATGTGTGTGAATAGTGTAAATGAGTGTTTCCCAGTGATGGGTTTGCAGCTGGAAGGGCATCCGCTGTGTAAAACAATGCTGGATTAGTCGGCGGTTCATTCCGCTGTGGTGACCCCAGATTAATAAAAAGGACTAAGCCGAAAAGAAAATGAATGAATGAATGAATGAATGAATCAATGAATGAATGAATGAATGATTGGGAGTTTTACCGGTGGTCAGTATGCTAATATTTTTTATAATTAAGAAAATTTAAATTTTACATAATTTTTCTACATTGATGGATAAGTGACCGCAAGGGGAATTGCAGACAAAGAGCATGTGTGTTTGTGTTCATGGAAATGTATTATCCTCCCTCCCTGCTAATTTTGATCCAATCCTTGTCCTGAAACTCACTCCCTCTTCTGCCTTTTCGATTCGAAGCGATTCGTTTGTGAATGAATCTCCCTTATGAACAACTCATTCAATGAGCTGAGTATATATATATATATATAATACATATATATATATATATATATTGTTATGAACCTACACTGGTCTAATGGTCTCACTGGTCTCACTGGTCTCACGGTTCAGATCTGTTCGGTTACGATTATCATGCTATCAATTCAGCTCAGTTCGATATCTCGGTGCATCACGGTGCATTGACAGTGCTTTCCATACTCTATTTTGTATTCATATTTTTTTATTTTAATTCACAGCACAATAATTCTTGTTAACATGTATAATTTTAAATTAATTTTCTATGTATTTGTAATACAACCTTGACCTTTAATACAAGCAGTCAGATATATGTAACTTTTATTTAACCTGCTCAAAGAAAACACTCTGCATCAAACTAAACTCAAGTACATGCACAGAACAACATGAGCATTTAAAGCAAATAAATAAATAAATAGTATCCCGCTTGCTTTTTGAGCATTGACGAGCGAGTTCTTACACCCATGATTGGTCGCGGTCAACAGAAAGAGAGAGAGAGAAGAGAGATAGAGAGAAATGGCATGGTTGAAGGAGGAGGTGAAAAAAAAGTAATCCAAAGCATCATAGCACATCAATTGACACGCACAGTATTGCAAATGAGAAAGCGCAATAAACAACACTGCCTGGGCGAGTGAATATTGCACCCTGACTCTTGCTTCTGAATACTGATGGCGCCGCCTCTGAACAGCCCTTGTGTGCATCTCAAGTGGCCCCAACTCCATGAAAAGATGCTATGTTTTTCCTCCTCTCTCCTTCAGCCCCGTTCTTCATTTCTTTTGCTGTCTGTCCTTTTTAGCTCTTTGTTCAAAAGGGAATATTTTTTGATGCCGGGCCAAAGCTGTGCTTCTCTTTAATCCATTTAGAAGGACAGCTGTACAACCCCAGAGCAAGAGGATGTGAGTGGTTATGTGTTCTATGCATGGGAAGCAACGGATGCAATGCTTTCATGCATAATTTATTGAAATGCAAATGTATAGGTGTATGTGTAGATAGGTTCACAACACGGAAAACCAAAGATAGGTCAGTCTGTTATGTTATTAGTTTATTACAGATGTCTTATTTACGAGATACAATAATAATATATATAATAATAATAATAATAATAAATAAGTAATAATAATAATAATAATAATAATAATAATATAATTAAAGCTGCAAGCAGTGCTTGAAAGGTACCCTCACACCCAGTCTCACCACCTCCCGGTGGCCTTAGGATGACAGAGAACAGTGGGATATAAATCCACCAAACTTCTGTCAGCAGGTTGGCGCTAGTGAATGTGACTCAATATTTTGGCATGAAGATGTCTTCAGGAGAGGAATCTCATCAAAACCTGTCAATTTTCAGGCAAATCAGACAGTTTGTGGCTGAGTTATACGTACTTCCTCTTTCCATGCGAAACCACTGAACTTTGTCAGTCCGCCACGGACATGCCCTTCACCGAAAACTTTAGATCTTCACAATTTAACATCACAAAGGCCTTTGGATTTTACAGACAAAACTTAGATTCAATGTGCTAAATTTCTTAGGAGAAGTTTGTTACATTGTGAAATGTGTATTTCCTGTTGCCAGCAGGTGGCGCTATAACTATAACTGGATATTCACATGGAAACGGATTCAGATCAGGACTCTTATAACGAGTGGATTTTGAGGCAGATCAGACAATGCATGCCTGAGTTATAACAACTTGCTCCTTTATGGTGAAACATTAACGTTTGTCAGTCCGCCACAGACACACCCTTTGACGAAAACTCAAGATCTTTGAAATTTAACATTGCCAAGGGCTTTGGATTATACAGAGGAAACTTGGATTCAATCTGATAAAATTTCTAGGAGGAGTTTGTTACATTGTTAAAAGTGTAATTTCCTGTTGCCAACAGGTGGCGCTATAACTGTAACTGAATATTGTCATTGAAACGGATTCAGGTCAGGACTATTATCAAACGTGTGGATTTTGAGGGAGATCAGACAATGTATGCCTGAGTTATAACAACTTGCTTTTCATGGCGAAACATCAACGTGATAATACCCAATTTTGATGTAATCTGATCAATCCCTAGGAGAAGTCTGTTAAAGTACAAACATCTGGAAATTAAAAAAATTGCAATTTTTTTAAAAAGAAAGTTAAAAATATCTGACTTCCCATTGGATTTTGCTTCAAGAGATTTTTTTGTAGGTACTGGCGTGTTGATGTCTCTGCCAATTTTTGTACGTGTGCACGAATTGTAGCTTGGGGAGCCACTTCGTCAAACGTGTATTGGTGGTGCTGTTGAGTCATTTTGCCACACCCACTTCGGAAACCTATAACAAATGTACATTTTTGCCACATCTGGTGTGTGTGTGTGTGTGCAAAGTTTTGTGAGTTTTCCAACCTATATAGACCCCTCAAAAAATGGGATTCATTCTAGAAAAGAAGAAGAAATGGAACAATTTCAATAGGGCCTATGCACCATATCCCAATAATAATTAGAAGTACTAGTCATATTTTCTATGATCTATTTTCTTATTCTTTTTTCTTTATCAATGTTTTAATTTTTTAAATTAATAATATAAAAGCTTTTATACATAATTAACTATATGATTAATTTCACAATTCAATTATTGCATGTTTAATAATTTAATTTATTGAATTTACCATTTACATGTATTTTGAATATTCTGACTGTTTATGAAACATTGCAAATGTCCTATATTTAATTTAATTTAATTTAATTTAATTTAATTTAATTTTGTTTTATTTTATTTTATTTTATTTTATTTTATTTTATTTTATTATATTTTATAATGCCTTCTAGAGGCATTTCTTAAATTGTATTTTAATTTAATTAATTTATTTAATTTAAATTTTTTATTTGATTTGATTTGATTTGATTTGATTTGATTTGATTTTGTTTTGTTTTATTTTAATTTTATTATTATGTTTTTGTTATAATGCCTTTAAGAGGCATTTTATTTATTTATTTTATTGTATATTCCATTTATTAATTTAATTTAATTTAATTTAATTTAATTTAATTTAATTTAATTTAATTTAATTTAATTTATTTAATTTTATTTAATTTTATTTTATTTATTTTATTTTATTTTATTTATTTATTTTAGTACTACAAGATACTAAAACAAAATACAAGACAGTGGTTTCCAAAAGTTTTCATAATTGCACATAATAAACAGTTGGATTGCATATTCAAACCTTAAATCCCACATAGTGTGTATGATAATATATATACTGTAGATGCTCGGTGTTTGTGTGTGGGTGTGTGGACATTAAAGTTTAAACTATGCAGGTTTTAATATAGATACATTTGTATGTCTGTGCCAGTATAAATATCTCTCGCATATTAAAAAAAACAGTCAAGTGCTCCAACATTTCATGCAAGCAAACAAACTTTTACAAGCAAACCATATAATATCCTCATTTGGTTGCATTTATTTCATCATTACCCAAAATGTTTGGCACCATACACTCTTCAAACAGTCTCTACCTCTTCATTTTCTCTGTCACAATCTTGAACAAGTAGCTGAACACGTGTTTAGTCACACGGCAATCATTTTCATTTGGAGGGTAACTTTTGCCTACACAGCAAACCTTGCTTTGACTCGGTATGACTCCAGTAGGATTACCATTGACTTAATGTAGATTAATGTTAGAGAGAGCGGGCTGTGTCGACACATGCCTCGCTATACGTTACATTCTATAGGCTGAGCAGTCATGCAGGCAATCTATATGCTAACCAAGTGGACTCTGGAGAACTCTTCTGTTTGAGCAACGTGTTTGGATAAAGCAGGCTAGTTTTAAAAGTTTGAAGTGTACTGTATATGCTTATTATTATTATTAATGTTGATCTTTTTAGATTCATTTGAATGTTAGTTTATGTGGTAGATGGTAATGATTACATGTTGTGTTGCTGAATGTTGTGTACATTCAGTGTTTGGTGAGAAAAAATAACTCAATAAATGATGATTAGAAGTGCTGAGTAACACAATAAGCCTTTGGGGTTTGAAGGGGTTTGGGGGACATGAAGAAATATTTTTATAAATATGTTAAAAATATAGTACACTCAAAACCTTGAAATTCTGTTAATGTCTACTCACAATTTACTTGTTGAAACTTCTATGAGTTCATTTATTCTGTTAAATACACACATAATACACACGTTCCAATTTTGAAGAAGGCTGTAAACCTGTATTTCCTACTGTTGAAGTCAATTGAAGGATTCGGAATTCTACCATCCCATCCGGTCCCATCCATCTCAGCGTGGATGTTTATCCTTTCCTCATCATCTTATTTCTCATTATTTTCATTAAAGATAGTTATTGACTATTTAACTTTGCATTGATTTCAACTAATGAATAAGTTAAATACACTGCTTTAGGTAAGAATGTTTAGTGCATTGCCTGTCTCTTTGAAACTATTTTCAGGAGCCACCAAACTAGGTCAGAGGTCACAGAGACCTTGAGTGGAAATGAACGGCTGAGGACTTGAAACAATATTGTTCTATTGTTTCTATTGTTATTTCTATGAGTTAATTCTATCTAAAATGTCTTAAGTGATTTTGCTATTTTTACGGTTAATTCTTTTAAAGTAACTTTATTTTTATTCAAGATAGACTTGGTGTGGTGAGAATTTAACTGTCTGAATGTAAATTATACCGGTTTTTAACCAGTTTTGATAAAGACGGCTGCGAAGTACACTCAGCCTTGGATAAGAAACAGATTGCACTTTAAGTGTGTGTGCTCTATTTGATTGTAGATACTTTTAACAGGTCTGTAGTCAGCTCTAAACAGTCTAGTGGATGTCTGATGTTTATGCTTAAGATATTGTTCAGAAATGTACGCACGCACCCACGTGGAAATTTTCTAAGTCTATCTTTGTTTTAACCAATCAGGTTAGAACACCTATATGTATACGCAGATAATGACGTTATGTGAGAGTATAATTGTTATTGATTTGTGATTGTCAGCAGAGCGGCCTAGGAACTCATTGTGAGTGTTGAAGCTGGCTTCTGCTGATGAAACTGCAAACTATCTTCAGTAAACTTTATTATTTATTTAAATATCTGACTCCGGCTCTTCTTCATCTGACAGACGGTCATTCTTTGGGTTAAAACTGTAAATACCCCTACACAATGGTTACATGTTTTCAGCTTTTTTCAAATGTCATCTTTTATGTTTAACATAAGAAAGAAACTCATAGAAGTTTGGAACCATTTGAGGAAGAGTAAATAATGAGTACATTTTCATTTTTGGGTGGACTATTGCTTTAATGACTACTGCAAGGACGTTGGTTTGCTCTTGACTTTGGGGACCTATGCAGTTAGTTTTCAGGCCATATTATTCACAGACCAAATCAGCTTAGAAGTAGTAGTCATATTTTCTTATCTTTTTCTATAATCTGTTTTTCTTATTCTTTTTTCTTTATTAATGTTTTTTTTTTATTAATGATATAATGTTTTATACATAATAAACTATAGGATTTAAATTCACTATTCAATTATTGCATGTTTATTAATTTAATTTATTGAATTTACCATTTACATGTATTTTGAATAATTAGATTTTTTATGAAACATTGCAAATGTCCTATATTTATTTTATTTTATTTTATAATGCCTTCTAGAGGCATTTCTTAATTTTTATTTTATTGTATTTTATTTATATTATTAACGGATTTAATTACAATGTAATCACAACGTAATTACAATATAATGACATAGTAATTATATCCATGATAGTTTGTAACTGCATATTACATGCAGATGGTGTATATGTATATAACTATAACACACAACTATTGTACATGAAATATACAAAATAAATTTACAATACTATAGATGTAATTACAATGTTGTAACGGTGTAATAACAATGTGCTTACAAAGTTAATACATAGTTATAACAATGGTAAAACAATGCAATTACATTGTCATTACATCCAAATAAAAGTTTGCAATTACAAATGTATTGTGTATACATAAAAATACACAAATACTGTACTTGAAATATACAAAAAACATGTTTATAAATATTACTTTGGATATAAATGCAATGTAGTAGCAATGTAATTACAATGTAATGACATAGTAATTGCGTTTGTAATTACATGTGTACTCTGTATATTTACGTATACAGCTATAATTAACCAAATATTGTACATGCACTATACAAAGAAACATTTTCAAATATTATCTTGGACGTAACTACAATGTAATTACCATGTAACTACACAGTAATTACAAGATACAAGTTTGTAATTACTTATTACATACATGTATGCTGTGTACATTTAAGTATAAACTATAAATACACACTGTACATGAAAGATACAAGAAACAAATTTCTAAATATAGTCTGGGATGTAATTACAATTTAATAGCAATGTAATAACCTTCAAGATAATAGTTTGTAATTACATTAGATTATGATGTAATCCATTCTGCATGTCCAGGTTAATGTTGACAGTGCAATTATTTAAGTGAATTAATTTGGAACATTTCAGTAGTCGGTGGATATTGGTGGAGACAAGTCCCCTTTTTCCTCATGTCTCTGCTAAAACTACTCCCCTGGACTTCTTTAAAGTTGGATGACACTGCATTGGTTCAAAAATAATATGTAAACATCATGTATTAATATGTAAACATCATGCATATAAATATCCAGTGACTTATATATATATATATATACTGTGAGTCACTGAAGGACCAGATATTATACATTTTCTCTACAGTATGAACTACAACTTTTACAAGTAAATATTATGTTAAAATCACCCTTCAGTTCATTCACAGTAAGCTAAATATCGTAAAAAAATAAAATAAAATTGTCAGTTTCCCATATTTTAATGGACATTTCTCCTCTAATGTGCCCATCAGTGTTAAATGGGACTGAGGCAGTTAATGAGATCCAGAGAATGGATTTCATGTTTGCTTGTAGTTAAGGTCAGACAGGATAGACTGTACCTTGTGTTCCTTCAAACTAATTTCCAAACCAGAGAACATTGTTTCAAATGGAGTTGGCTCATATAAAAAGTTGGCATTTCAGCTTTCTACAGATAGAAAGATTTTCAGCCTGTGAGGCAAGTATTGAATTATTTATTTTACTTTTTTCTTCACATGTTTCAGAAAGAATTTGACAGAGACTGAGGGGCTTTTTACAAGACAAAATGCTAAACTTTTCAGGCAGTTTGTCTGTTTGTTTACAAAACAATGGTGTTTTTGGGACTAAAAACTGATAAATCTGATGCTTTTGAAAAATCTGTTGTTGTGTCTGTGTAAACACCCAGAAATGAGCGTCTTTGAAAATTATGCCATTATGCACATGCATAGTAGATGTTGAGGAAGGTGTAGATTAAAGTCAAGAACAAACACACAACAATGGCAAAGTATGTGGTTGTGTTTTTGTTGGTCAAGTGTTTGCCAATGCGTCTTTACAACCAACAGCAGAGATGCATATTTTCTTACACACATGACAAATTATACATACACACCAGAGCCGAGTCACCAACGGCATGTCATTTCATTTAAAGTACTGTTTACAAGTTGATAGTGGAACATATCGGCATACACAATACATTAGCTATGTTCCATCCACCTATTTTTTGCGCATTTTGGATATGTGCATTAAAAAACGGTTGATGGAAACGCCAAGATGCTCATCAATTTTGAAAATGCACATAAAAAAACGAATGCGCATAACTGAGTAGGATTCATGTTTTATTCGATAAGAAAAGATGCGCATAAAACTTGCGATGTTAACACTTTTACTGTACAAATTCCAGTAAAAAAGGTCATGTGATTTTGTTATAAGAGATCATGTGATGATAAAAATGTGTGCAAATGGACAAACCAGCAGGCTGACTACATTTTAAAACATCTGAAATGTTGGTTTTGATCATTCTAAAACACCTTAACCATTTCAGTATTAGTGTTATTATAAAATTATTATATAATTATTATATAATTGTTATATAATTAATGAGCGTCTGTGCTCCGCGCCTTCAAACGCCACCGCACGTTTGCTGCATATCAGGATTGCCATCTGAGGCGCAAATCATTTATTAAATGAAGAAAAGATTCAAGCAGCTTCTCCTACTGCAACAAATTCCATTTATACTGTTGATATTTGGCTCCAAATACTCAGGAAGTGACCATTTTGTTTGCTTTGACTCATTATGCAATAATCCAGTTTTCCCGCATTAAATTAATTTGCATTTTTAGATGGAAACATAGCTACTGTCTGACATTTTTCTTGAATGTGTAAATGCAGATGGTTTTGAAAATGTTGTCATGTAACGAACATAAAACTTTTTTTACAATACAAGGGAAATCTTGTTGTTGTCATGTAAATGCAGCCTGAGAGAGCATCATGCTTGTTTTCTCTATTTTACAAACAATACACAGTTTTATGTGAAATTTTAAGTATGCACAACTTAAAGTAGTTCCAACTAGTAGAGTTTTGAATGATGTCTTAATATTATCTCTCGAACCAAATATGTATTTACAAAACAAATAAATACAAATGTGTGTTTGCTAACCCCAGAGGTTTAACACTCACCAAGTGCAAATAAAAAATCTGCTTTACATACATTATAATGAGAATAAATTATGAACACAGTGTCAGAAAAAGAGAATTATCTCTAAATAAGTGTTTTCCTGCATATTTTTATGAAAAATTTACAGTTTTTATTAACAATAAACAATTTTTTATGACATTTATTTTTCATGGTTTATATCATTTAATAAATAAAAAAACAAATATGCTTAGTATAATAATAATAATAATAATAATAATAATAATAATAATAATAATAATAATAATAATAATATCATTATTATGCTTATTATTATTTGTATTAGTATTATTATAATTATATTCTTCTTCTTCTTCTTCTTCTTCTTCTTCTTCTTCTTCTTCTTCTTCTAATAATAATAATAATAATAATAATGTTGTATTTTTAATTACAACTTTCAACAATGCTCCAATAATAATATTAGTAATAATAATAATAATAATAATGATAAAAATAATACTAACTAGAAGAAGAAGAATAAGATGCTTAGTATAATAATAATAATAATAATAATATAATAATAATAATAATAATAATAATAATAATAATAATAATTATTATTATTATTATTATTATTGTTATTATTATTATTATTATTATTATTATTATTATTATTATTATTATATATTTTTATTATATCTTTCATTTTATTTTTCATTCATATATAAACTAATAACAACATGTTAAAATAAAAATAAAATAATATTTAGCCTAATTAAACATGTCATATTCCCCCCCTTTAATCTCAACATTAAAAAAAAAAAAAAAAAAAAAAAAAATATTTTTAAAGAGCCCAAACACTCATCAATCATTTCATTAATGCAGTCATGCTACCAACCAGTTCATTCAGCCATTAAGAAATATATTCATTGTTCACAAACGTTTGCCAGCAGGACGGCCACACTATATGGGATTATGAGAATGCTATCAAGCGCTTCTGTTTGTACGCAATTCTTGGCCTGCTATCTGTTACTTCCATTGTTTTCTGTGCGAACAGGATTACTGTTATGATATACAGCCTTGTCACTTCATTCCTTCTGAGCTATTCATAAAGCTCTACCTCTCTTTCTTTACCTAATGTGCACGCACACACACAAACACAACACCCATTCACAAATATCCAACAGCAGCATCTGTTGTAAAGGCCACCCATATTTTGAATGCTCCACATGCAGAAATGATAAACAACAACAATAATCACTGCTGAACAGGACATATTTGTCGCTCAGTAATTGTCACTTTTTTTTTTTTTTTGGTTTTGTAAGTAAATTACATGGGGTTAATATATTGTTATAGTGAGGATGTGATATTCTGACCTATAATTATTCTAAAAAAAAATAATAGTAGTACTGTAAGTGTTCATTTAATTTCAAAATTCTCCAAATGAATCAAGCAAACAAATAAATAAATAAATGTTGGGTAAATAGGAACTCTATGAAAAATGATCACAGTGATCACAGTGGGGAAAAGAATGATGCTCTCTAATTGTTTATCCAAAGCTGAGAATCATTTTTCGGTTCAGCATGAAGTGAACTGCGTGGTGTTTATATATTGTTATGCGAGGACATATTGTTATGGCTAAACCAGTAATATAGCACATGTTGAGGTAAAATAAAATAGCCAAACGGATGAATGAACACATAAATAAATAAGAACTCTGATAAATAAAGTCAGCAGTTGCAAGGTTAAAATAGATGTTGCATGCTCAGAAAATAAATAAGATTTTTCATGTAGCATTAAGCAAATCGTGGGGTGTTTATATATATATATATAAGGCCTAAATACTTGTAGGCCAGAAAACACTCAATCAATATATCATATATATATATCAAGATCAAGGTGCAGTGGAGAGCTGGCCATCCAGAACTAGAGATTTATACACATATTTAAATATATCTATGATCGGGAGTGTGGCAACGCGGTGGCGCAGTAGGTAGTTCTGTCGCCTCACAGCCAGAAGGTCACTGGTTCGAGCCTCGGCTGGGTCAGTTGGCATTACTGTGTGGAGTTTGCATGTTCTCCCTGCGTTCGCGTGGGTTTCCTCCGGGTGCTCCGGTTTCCCCCACAAGTCCAGAAGACATGCAGTACAGGTGAATTGGGTAAGCTAAAATTGTCCATAGTGTATGTGTGTGAATAGTGTAAATGAGTGTTTCCCAGTGATGGGTTGCAGCTGGAAGGGCATCCGCTGTGTAAAACAAATGCTGGATTAGTCGGCGGTTCATTCCGCTGTGGTGACCCCAGATTAATAAAAGGACTAAGCCGAAAAGAAAATGAATGAATGAATGAATGAATGAATCAATGAATGAATGAATGAATGATTGGGAGTTTTACCGGTGGTCAGTATGCTAATATTTTTTTATAAATTAAGAAAATTTAAATTTTACATAATTTTTCTACATTGATGGATAAGTGACCGCAAGGGAATTGCAGACAAAGAGCATGTGTGTTTGTGTTCATGGAAATGTATTATCCTCCCTCCCTGCTAATTTTGATCCAATCCTTGTCCTGAAACTCACTCCCTCTTCTGCTTTTCGATTCGAAGCGATTCGTTTGTGAATGAATCTCCCTTATGAACAACTCATTCAATTAGCTGAGTATATATATATATATATATACATATATATATATATATATATATTGTTATGAACCTACACTGGTCTAATGGTCTCACTGGTCTCACTGGTCTCACGGTTCAGATCTGTTCGGTTACGATTATCATGCTATCAATTCAGCTCAGTTCGATATCTCGGTGCATCACGGTGCATTGACAGTGCTTTCCATACTCTATTTTGTATTCATATTTTTTTATTTTAATTCACAGCACAATAATTCTTGTTAACATGTATAATTTTAAATTAATTTTCTATGTATTTGTAATACAACCTTGACCTTTAATACAAGCAGTCAGATATATGTAACTTTTATTTAACCTGCTCAAAGAAAACACTCTGCATCAAACTAAACTCAAGTACATGCACAGAACAACATGAGCATTTAAAGCAAATAAATAAATATAAATAGTATCCCGCTTGCTTTTTGAGCATTGACGAGCGAGTTCTTACACCCATGATTGGTCACGCGGTCAACAGAAAGAGCTGTGATTTGCTTTAATGCGCTGGCGCTGTTCACCGATGAGTGACACTGATAAACGGACGTGGCGATCACAGCTGATCCATGACAGACGTGGTGGAAAAACTCGCTCTGCAGACACGCAAGTATCGCTATAACAGCCAAAAGAGAGGAAACTTCACGCTAGAAGGTCAAACGTGTCACATTGAGAGATAGAGAGAGAGAGAGAAATGGAGTTTACTTTAATTTTCTCCAGCAGTGAAATAGGGGCTTGTGCTGTAACTTTAGTGTCAGTGTATGACTGTCCAGCAAACACACGCAATGAATTGTGCAGAATACTCACACTCTCCTCCCTCTTCATAGTAAAACACATATGAGATAAATTACGTCAGTACACAATAACTGGTTAGGATCTATCACTGAACCGATACTGACACCCCTAATATATATATTATATATATTTTGATGTATTAAAATGGCAGACAAAAATGTTAAAGTCTGCATGTAAAAATGAGCATAAAAAATAATATAATAAAAATAAATAAATGTATACATAATTCATACTTAATAAATAAATACAAACATGCAAATTGCTGAAATTGGTAAATATGAACTCTCTAAAAACACATTTGTGTCCTCTAAGCTTAGCTGCTGGTTATTCATTTATTAGGGTGTTTGCTTTATTTTGAGTGTATTTTCTTACTTAACTCTCTATCTTTTTGAACTCTTTCATGATGAGAGGCAAGACAGAGTGCGAGAGGAAGAGCTAACGGAGATGCTTCGTCTTGTCCTGATTCATTTTTCATAGGCTATTGATCATTATTTTTACACTTTTCTGGATGAGAATTTGCATAATTATTCAAATGTTTGCTGGTGCTGTAGGTTAGAAGAGGAAAAATAAAGCTTTGCTTTGAGGGAGGGTCTGCTTTTTTTCAGAGCTGAGAAGCAGTAGAGAAGGAGGAGGGTCTGAAGGTTGTGTACAGTTATTCATGTGTCAGCGTGCAATCGTTGGAATTGATTTATGTATTTGTGTTTTTTTTTTTTTTTTTTTCTGAAGGAGCTGAGGCATGATGGGATTGGACTGCTGTAGCTAATTCATTTCATCTGTACCGAACTGCAGAGAGAGAGAGAGGGGGGTGGAGGGCTTCATCACTTTAGCTTAACTTTTGAGTTAGCAAATGTATATTATAGAGAGAAGCAGAGTGAGACAGTAATGGAGCAAATAATCTTCAAGCTAATTGAATTAATTTATTTTTTATTTTTTGGTTGATGGATTGGTGAAGTCAGATTCTTAACCTGTAAAATTTATCTGGTGAAGCTCGCTGACCAAAGTGATCTTGCTGTTGATCTTGATAAGCTACTGGACACGTATGCTAACATACAAAATCCTTTGGGCCAGTTACTGCGTGCTAATAATTTCAGTAATGCAATGGTGATTTTATTTGACATTCCATAAAGCTTTTATTTGCATAGTGTTATATTGGACTTTTTTTTTAATAGATGTATATTTGTATTCAGTGATGCATTAAATTTCAATGAAAGGTTTTCATTGATAACTGATTATTAGATATTCATAATAAGTTGTTCAATTTTCTTGAGCAAAAATGCCATACAATGATTTCTGAAGGATCATGTAACCCTGAAAACTGAAATTAAGCTTTTCTGTCACAGGAATTAATTATACTAAAAAAATTATTTAAATAAACAAATGAGCGAATAAGCAAATGAAGGAATTAATGAATGTATTAATCAATCAATCAATCAATCAATCAATCAATCAATCAATCAATCAATCAATCAATCAATCAATCAATCAACCAATCAACCAATCAATCAATCAATCAATCAATCAATCAATCAATCAATCAATCAATCAATCAATCAGTAGTGCATCTTTTTTGATATAGTAGTTTATCTATTGAGCTAGTTACTGCATGCTAATCATTTCAGCAATGAAAATGTGATTTTATTTGACATTCCATTAAATGTGCATCAGTTATATTTGCATAGTGTTGTATTGGATATTGGTACTTTTTTAAATAGATCCATATATGTATTCAGTGGAGCATTCAGTTGAACAAAAAGGTCAATAAAGGTTTTCATTTCGAATGGATTATTAGATATTCATAATAATAAGTTGTTAAAGTTTCTTGAGCAAAAGTACCATATAATAGTTTCTGAAGGATTGTGACACACTAAAACTGAAATTAAGCTTTTCTGTCACAGGAATTAATTTTACTAAACCATCATAAAATTTAAATAAACAAATAAGTGAATAAGTGAATGAAGGAATGAGCAAATTAATAAATGAGTGGGCGGATAAATGAGCAAATGAACGAATGAACAAATGAATCAACCAACCAACCAACTAACTAACCAACCAACCATTAAATCAATCAATCAATCAATCAATCAATCAATCAATCAATCAATCAATCAATCAATCAATCAATCAATCAATCAATCAATCAATCATCCAACCAACCAACCAACCAAATAACCAACAAACCAAGTAATCAATCAAATTCTGAATAATAGATGCAGTTGTACTTGATATGATTTGACAAACATTGGAAACCAGTTGTAAAACAATCCAGTGCATAATAGTGCATCTTTTTTCGCAGTATATTAGGTTATTCTCATTAAGATTTGTACCTTTCGTTTTATTCGTCTTACAGTAAAAATATTATTTTTTATTTCCTTATTAACACTATTGAACTTAAATAGAATATAGTACGTTTATTTAGTAAAAGAATGTTGACCAAAGGAGCATCAGAAGGGTTAATAATATTCTTTTTTTGTTCATTACATTTTACTGTAGCTAATTAATGTGTGAAAATCACACTCACAGACATCATCTGGACCTCTCATTGCAAAGACTGACATTGCATATGTCATGCAAATTGACTTGCAATTACCGCCTATGATTTAAAAGGTCAGTGGCAATGAGGTCAAAGTGGAAATTGCTTGAACATTGTATTCGACAGACACTGTGCGCCACTTGAGTTCAGTGCAGTTCTGACACAAGTCAAGCAAAAGCACCAGCTTGCAAATTACTAGTTTGTGCAGTCAAATTACCATGCATAACTACAGTACAACGCAACTTTGCCATTGTTCTCACTCAAGTAACTCCACTGAAGCTGAATAATGTAACACCATGTGTCCAGTTTCAGAATGTGAAGGCCTGCTTCCAAGAACTGCTACCAAATCAAATAAAATAGGCATTTTTCAGCAAAACATCCCGCTAATGTCAGCTTCAAGGTAACTGAGATGATGTTGTGTGCAGTACGTTTCAATAAAACGTCACTCGTAGAACATTAAACCCAGTCCATGCGTTTTCCCAAACCTCACATCAGCCTCCAAATTCTGCAGAAACATTTGAGATGAAACTAGCAAATACTGAATATATTGAATACTGCTATTGACCGTATTCTCTGGTTAGGCTGAAAAAGGCCTTCACCAGACACCATAGTGGGTTGGTGTATTGTCTTTGAACACGTTTAGTTGATGTAATGCTTCTGTGAAAGCATATTTTGGGGGAAAATAAACAAGAAAATCCTTTGAAGGATGCTAGATTAGTGGAAAACAGTACTTGGGCTGAGTGAGTGCTGGACTGGGGAGGTTTTGACTGTATGTGTAGCGAATGTTTATCTCCTGCTTGTGCATGAGGCAGATGAGGCGCTTTTTTGCATGCTTCGTTCTGCCTCTCTTTGATTAGATGGAGCCCTGAGCTCTTCCTAGCACTGCTTTCCCAAACGCTGCATATTCAACAAAGCCATTTTACATTTTTAATGAAATTAAAAAACATGTAAAGAGAGCACTGTTTCTTTCACTGTCTGCTGCTCACAACTACTTTGCTCACTAATCCGACGCTGCGTTTCCCCGCTCTCTGTCTTTCCTTTTCCTTTGCTTTCTCAAGTGTAAAATCTTCTCTCTCTCTCTCTCTCTTGGCTGTAGCTACAGTAGTTCTTGTTCAGAAACCGTCATAAATGCTTTTTTAATGCCGGAGCTTTTATTTTTTATTTAATTTATTTTTTATTATTTAATATTTTTAACAAAAAAAAATTAAGCAAGTAAGTTTATATTACACTCTCTAGATTTTTGCAATTTGTAAAACTTGGTAAAAATTCATTTATATTGTATGTATAATTGATAATAATATTTTTTTTTCTCACATGATCCTAAAATTAGTTTACTTCACTTTAACATGATATTACTGTATTTTGGCTCAATGTGGCTGTTCTGCCCCTTATATCAAACGCCTTGCTTGACTCGGCAGAGAGTTAACGTCTTCCAATGACAACAGACTCAAGGGATAAGTTTGAACCTTTTACTGTTGGTTATGAAATAACGTAAAACTGCAAAACATACAAAATACAGAATGGTAAGTATGCTAGATCAATAATATGTACATACACAAGCACAATTGACTCTCTATGCAACATAGGTCACTGGTTACGCACTTAACCGAATCATGTATGTAGTCATATATTACAATTGACCAAATAAAGAACAAAATTAACATCTTGCATGTATAATGACATGGGTATAGCGTAAGCATAAACAAATAAAAGTTAAATTATGATAAAATAATGTCTACATACCGAATGTGCCTTCAACACAACTTAAATCAAGGAGCAAATGATAGCTACAGCCGTGTGCTCTTCCATGCGGCTTCTGAATACCTAGGCTCACATTTATGATGTCATGAAATAAGGACTCTAACATTAAATGCAATACCCATGTATGACCAGAAGAGGTCGCTATATCACAACTTAATAAATACTAAATGTAAAATGTCTGGATAAGACAGCACACTCCCCGTCTGGTATTCCGTGAATGCCAAACCTCACTTGAAGTTCAGTCTTGAATAGTCTATTAAGTGCCTTCCTGAAGAAGGAGTATGACCTCATTTATTGGTCTGAGGAACAACTTGGGTCCATCTTTTCCAATGATTTTTACTTGGACTTTCCTGACTCGTCCATCTTGACTGGGGTAAGTTTCTGTTATAATTCCGAGCGGCCAGTCATTTCGTTTGGACTGGGAGTCTTTGAGTAGGACTATGCTTCCTTTGGAGATGTTTGTTTGTTGATGTTGCCATTTTCGCCTATACTGTAGTGTTGCAAGGTACTGTTTTCGCCATTTGTCCCAAAAGGTACTTGCAAGGCTTTGCACCATACGCCACTGTTGTTTGTATAGGTTGGGGTTCTCACAATTCTCATGTGGAACTAAGTTGGTGCCAGACTTTTGGGTAAGTAGGGTAGCAGGTGTCAAGATGAAAGGATCCGCTGGATCAGTTGACACTGGTATCAAAGGTCTGTTGTTTATAATGGCGGTGACTTCAGCCATAAAGGTAGAAAGTACCTCATGCGTGAGCCTGGAGCCTGTTGTCTGAAGAAGCATGGAATCCAAGATTTTGCGGGTAAGACCAATCATCCTCTCCCATGCACCACCCATGTGCGACGAATGAGGGGGGTTGAATGTCCATGTGCAACTATGATCTGACAGAAATCGTTCCACTGCCTTTTCATCCACGTTAGATGGTATTTGCAGGTCTTTACAAGCTCCAATGAAATTGGTTCCCCTATCCGAGCGAATCTGTTTCACTGGACCCCGGATTGCCAAAAACCTCCTTAAGGCATTAATGAAGCTGGAGGTAGTTAAGGACTCGATCACCTCTATGTGGACTGCTCTGATGTTTAGACACGTGAATAGCACTGCCCATCTTTTGCTTTCTGCAAACCCACCTCTTGTCTTTCGAGCAGATACCGACCAGGGGCCGAACACATCCAGTCCCACATGTGTGAAGGGAGGCTCTGCACTGAGCCTGTCTTTGGGCAGATCTGCCATCTTTTGAGTTTCACAACCCCTCCTCAGCTTACGACATACAACACAGGAATGGATAAGACTGCTAACACGTTTTTTGCCTCCTATTATCCAGTAGCCCGCAGATCTTATCGCACCTTCTGTAAAGTGGCGACCTTGATGATGTGTTTGCTCGTGAAAATGCCGTATCAGGAGTAAGGCTACATGGCTCTTGCCAGGTATGATGAGAGGCCTCTTTTCTTCAGAGTTTAGATCTGCTTTGATCAGACGACCACCAATCCTCAACAGTCCGCTTTGATCAACAAAGGGGTCTAGTTTTCGAAGAGTACTTGTTTTAGGAAGGGGTTTGTTCTGTTTCAGGCACTGCAACTCATCAGTGTATGTTTCCTTTTGTATTGTATGAATGACAACTTTTGTGCTCTGAAGTATTATGTTGGCACTCGGGGGCAGTTTGCAACAGTGCCAACCTTTACACGCTGGAGTGTGGCCTTTATGGTCTTGCTTATAGGAGTGTGCAATGTGAATCAACTTGCCAATTGCTCTGATTAAACGATTCCAGACAGAAAAACGTTCAAAACGCTTTGACACTGGGGTATTCAACACTGTCATATGCGTGCGAACTTCTACATCTTGCTCAGGATCAACAAGTGGATAGGGTGCTTTAGGAACAGTCTCAGTTTTTGGTCGATGTAGAAACGCTGGTCCACTGAACCAGATTGTGTCTTGCAATTTAGTTGGAGTTATCGGTCGTGTCGCGATGTCCGCAGGGTTGTGCTCTGAGCTCACATAATGCCACTGCTCCGGCTTAGTGCTACTCCGAATCCTCTGTATACGGTTGCTCACGTAGACGTGAAATCTGCGTTTTTCGTTGCAGATATAGCCAAGAACAACTCGACTATCCGTGTAGAGGTTTATCTTGTCGAACCTGATAGCAATTTCCGCAATGATAGTTTCCATCATGTTCACAGACAACACAGCTGCACATAGTTCCAGGCGAGGTATGGAGAGCTCTGGTAATGGCGCTAACTTAGCTTTGCCTGTGATGAATCCTGTATGGCAATTACCATTTGAATCAACTGTTTTTAGATAAGCGACAGCAGCAATTATCTTCTCTGAAGCATCTGAAAACACACAAAGCTCTGTGAACTTGGCACCTGACGGTGATATGGGTCCATAGCTCCTCGGCACTTGTATGCGTTGCAACTCTTGCAAAGAGTTTTTCCATGAATCCCACATCTCCTGACCGCTTGCAGGTAGGGATGAGTCCCAGTCAGTAGCGTTCACAGTCAATTCTCTCAGTAATACCTTGCCCTGAACTGTAATGGGAGCCACAAATCCTAGTGGGTCGTACAAGCTGTTTACCACTGATAACAGTCCACGTCTAGTGTATGGTCTATTTTCGTTTTGCACTTGGAAGTTGAAACAGTCAGTCTCCAAATTCCACAGTAAGCCAAGGGTGCGCTGCATAGGTAGTGAATTAACGCCTAAATCCAGTTGTTTCAGTGAGTTGGCATAATCCTCAGATGGAAATGATTGCATGACTTTCTTACTGTTTGAAGCCAGTTTGTGTAACTTCAAGTTAGATCCAGCCAGCATGTCTTGTGTCCTTTTTAGCAAGCTTATGGCCATTTCTGGCGAGGGTAAAGACTTCAATCCATCATCCATGTAGAAGTCTTCCTCTACAAACTGTCTGGCATCTTCACCGAAATCTATTTCTCCTTCTTGAGCTGCTCGGCGAAGACAGTAGATGGCCACTGCCGGAGATGGACTGTTGCCGAACACGTGTACCTTCATACGGTATTCAGTGAGCTCATTCTCTGGGTTATTTTCATGGAACCAAAGAAACCTGAGGTAGTTCCTATCTGCAGGCCGAACTTTGAAGCAGTGGAACATTTGTTGTATGTCCACCATGAAAGCGACAGGCTCTTTACGAAACCGCATGAGGACTCCAAGGAGACTGTTATTGAGGTCCGGACCTGACAAGAGGACCTTATTCAATGATACACCTTTATAGAGAGCGCTTGAGTCAAAGACTACTCTCATTTGGGATGGCTTTTTGGGATGGTATACCCCGAAAGAAGGCAAATACCAACACTGTTCATTGGAACTGACTGAAGGAGCAATCTCAGCGTGATCATTTTCAAATAGCTTTTCCATAAAAGCTACAAAGTCCCTTTTGATCTCTGGCTTCCTTCTGAAAGATCGCAAAAGTGACTTAAGGCGTTCCACTGCTTGTGGACGGTTGTTTGGCAGATGTTGTCTTGGCTCTTTGAACGGAAGTGGGGCAACCCATGAATTTTCATCATCTTTGTAGACTTCTCTGTCCATGATCTGCAGAAATAGTTTGTCCTCAATAGATGGTGCTGTTTTCTCGTCGTCTTTTGTTTTCTGAAATATGTCCCACTCTGCCAGTCTTTGGGTGCTCTCCCTGATCAGAGACTTAGTGAGAGAGACGCTTTGGCATCTTTCTTTTATGTTGTAGTTGTTAGGACATAGCTGAAAGTGTGTAGACTGACCATTGTCTAGAATGTTTGTGTGATAAGCTTGGACGAATGTAGGTTTATGAACTTTCCCAAGGCACATGTCTCCAATAATTACCCACCCTAAATCCAACTTTTGCGCAAAGGGGGCATTTGGTGGACCATTTACTTGCCTATGGGCTTTGTGGACTCTTATAATGTCTCTGCCTAACAGAAGTAGAATGGGAGCATGATGGTCAGGCTCCGGAATGTATCTAGCAAGATGTTTTAAGTGCCTGTGCTTACTAATCACTTCTGGAGTAGGGATTTCTGAGCGATTGTCTGGGATTTCGTTGCATTCGAGTAGAGCGGGTAAGGATAAGATCAAGCCTCCATCTAGAGATTCCACTTGAAAGCCTTGAGCTATCTTGCCTTCAGTTTCTATCGTCCCTGCACATGTTTTGAGGGTATAAGCTATGCTGCGTTCCGTAATACTGAACAGATCGAAGAATTCTGATCTTGCGAGCGATCTGTTGCTTTGATCATCTAGTATGACATATGCTTTGACTGCTTTCTCTGGATGGTTTTCAGGAAAGACTTTCACAAGACAGACCTTCGAGCAGGAACGTGGAAGTTGACTGTTTCCACATACCTCCGTACACGCTGAGGAGACCTCTGCTTCCACAGGAATGTCTTCACTCGCTTTCTGATTTTCAGCTACAGGGTGTTTTGGATCAATCATCCAGGGTGCTGGGCCTGGATGGAGTGCTGCTATGTGGGTACTGCTGCCACATTCTGAACATTTGATGACCTCGTCACAGTTCTTTGCCATGTGTAAAATGGAGCTGCAACATTTGAAGCATATACCTTGCTGTTTAAGTAATGATTTCCTCTCTTCCATAGGTTTCATCCTGAATCCTCTACATCTGGACAGAGGGTGAGGCTTATCATGCAAAAAGCATTGTTTTGCTGGGTTTATCTTATTTTTGAGTTCACTAGCAGCTGATGGACTCCCAGAAGAAACCTGAGTCTTGTGTGTCACAACAGCTCTGGGAAAGACAGGTTTGTTTAACTGTTTGTTTGGTCTGTGAGACTCTTCATGTATAGATGTAAGGGAGAAACTTGGATCATTGCGCATTTTTGCTTGCTGACATACAAAGTCTACTAGGAACTTAAAGGGTGGAAAGGAAACCCTGTAATCCTCTTTGTATTTAGACCCCACCATGAGCCACTTCTCTTGTAAGCTGAATGGCAATTTCTGTATTATTGGGTTTGCTCCTCGTGGTGTGTCTAGATAGGAAAGACCCGTCAGGTCGCCGTCCTGCATAGCTGCTTGAATCTCCATGAGCAAATCACCTAACTCACGGAGTTTGCAATTGTCTCTGTTTGATATTTTGGGGAAGTTCTCCAATCTCCTGAAGAGAGAGCTCTCTACCATTTCTGGTGCGCCATATGTTTCATAAAGTCTTTTCCAAATCAGACTGAGCCCTTGTAAGGGATAGTTAATGTGAACGGCTCTAATACGTTTTGCATGCTCTGCTGACTCGCGCCCCAGCCATCTTACTAGCAAGTCCATTTCTTCACTTGGTGAAATGTTAAGGTCTTTTGTAGCATTTATGAAGGATGCCCTCCATGCTCTGAAAGTTTCCGGTTGGTCGTTAAACTGTGTAAGGCCAGTAGACACCAAATCACGTCTTGCAATGAACCTGACCACATCGGAGATTTGACTGTCCTCATACAAATTACTTTGGTGAGTTCCAGCATACAAGGGGGTACCTGACGTTATCTGAGAATAGTCCTGTGGCATCCCTCTATGTCTGCTCCTTTCCTCACTACCTTGAACTGCAGAAGACTGGGCTTCTGGGTGATAAACATATTGAGGTGACTGGGTATATGCCTTGCGTTGACCAGAGAGTGTGAAGCGTACACTGGTAGACTGTGAAATGGCAGGGTTCTGTATGTTCTCTGCATTACTAGGCTGAGATCTGGGGGGTGTGGCATATGATGTACACTGCCTTTCCTGCTGCAAATACGATCCAGTATTCTGTGGTTGTTGCGTTTCTGAAAAACGTATGCTTTCCTTATCATAAAACTGTCCGTCCGGGAATGGCGCCTCTGCATCCACATTACTCTCCATCTGTTCTGATACATAGGCCTGTGTGCGTTCTGTTGCATCCTCTATAGGCAGCTCTGTCAAACTTGATTTCCCTCTGCTTTCTAATTCTGCCACTGTTTCTAAGGCCTCTGCTTTCGCTTGTATGGCAGCAGCTTTCTTTTCCAGCCTTAAAGTCTCTAATGACGCTTCCAACTGGGCTTGTTGTACTTTCAGTTCGCTTTCTTTCTTAGCAAAAGCTATTTCTGCCTTAGCCGCTTCAGCCTCTGCTCGTGCCATTGCAGCAGCGGTGATTACAGCTGATGAGCCATGTGAGTGACGTGAAGAGCGTGATGCATTTGATGCCCGCTTATGGGATCCAGCTTTGGAGCTTTGCTTGGACATTGTTGAAAGATCACCTCCTGAGCTGACTTGCTCCCCGCCGTGAAGTCATAAACTAGAAGTTGATCACTGAAGATATTCGTTTTACTGTTCTGCCCCTTATATCAAACGCCTTGCTTGACTCGGCAGAGAGTTAACGTCTTCCAATGACAACAGACTCAAGGGATAAGTTTGAACCTTTTACTGTTGGTTATGAAATAACGTAAAACTGCAAAACATACAAAATACAGAATGGTAAGTATGCTAGATCAATAATATGTACATACACAAGCACAATTGACTCTCTATGCAACATAGGTCACTGGTTACGCACTTAACCGAATCATGTATGTAGTCATATATTACAATTGACCAAATAAAGAACAAAATTAACATCTTGCATGTATAATGACATGGGTATAGCGTAAGCATAAACAAATAAAAGTTAAATTATGATAAAATAATGTCTACATACCGAATGTGCCTTCAACACAACTTAAATCAAGGAGCAAATGATAGCTACAGCCGTGTGCTCTTCCATGCGGCTTCTGAATACCTAGGCTCACATTTATGATGTCATGAAATAAGGACTCTAACATTAAATGCAATACCCATGTATGACCAGAAGAGGTCGCTATATCACAACTTAATAAATACTAAATGTAAAATGTCTGGATAAGACAGCACAGTGGCCTTGGTGAAAATATTATTTTCATTGTTATATCTTATGACTTACCTGTATTGAATTGTTGAGTTGTAATGTATGTGAATAACACAATTACAATGACAATTAATGAATTTAAAGTGACAATATTTACATGCTATTGTAGTCACGCTGTGTGTCTGCTTTGGGCTTTAATAGCCAATGTTTAAAAAAAAAAAAAATAATAATAATAATAATAAATAAGTTCCCAGAAGGCATCCGCTGCGTAAAATCGTGCTGGAAAAGTTGGCGGATCATTTCGCTGTGGCGACCCCGCAAGGGACAAAGCCGACAAGAAAATGAATGAATGAATGAATGAATGAATGAATGAATGAAAAATAAAATAAAATAAAATAAAATAAAATAAAATAAAATAAAATAAAATAAAATAAAATAATTGACCGAAAGTCTAAAAATGCACAGTGTTTAAAACTATTGATTCATTTATAAAAGAGTTGACTCAGTGCTTGAAATGAATCATCTTGAAAATGAGTCTTTAGCCATTTCGGCATGACGTCAACACGAAACTTACACCCCGCCCAATTGTTGCACGCGCAAACCCGGAAAAATTGAAACCTGCGGCCCCGCCCACAAACAGACAAACACTGTAGCAGATCCCAGTTGAATCAAGTTGTAAATACGCTGTGTTCAGCTGGATATTATTGGAAGTGTGAGGGGAAAGTTAGTGTTAATTTCTTAACCCAAAGATGAAAGAGTCAGTGGTTGAGGTTTATTTTTGCAAAAATACCTCAGCATTATAGCCCTCATTTTTCTGACAAGTGCTTCAGTAATCTACACGCTTACAACGGGGGATTGGTCAGCTGTTTGTTAAAGGAAGGATCAGCGCGGGAGTTTTCTGGGATAAATAACTAAACGGGAGGGTGACAGGAGATGGGTCTGAAATACGGGAGACTCCCGGGAAAATGCAGGAGTGTTGGCAGGTATGCTCACACATACACTATGCACTCTGACTGTCATCGGTCCAATCACCGCAGATTAGCTTTGCGCTAAGGAGGGGTTTGGAAACAAATGAATTGCTGAACGAATCATATGGGAGTCGCTGGGATAATTAGATAAAAATAAAGGCATATTATAAGACATGCATGTATATCAGCATGTTGTTGGAGACCCTTAAAACCAAAATATGACCCATTTTAATGTATAAAAAGGGGGTCTTTAACAGTATGCAGATGTGCTGAATTAGAACATCTGAAAAAAAAACAGGTAATGTATTGTCTCAATCCTAAAGTGAGCACTTTTCCCCTTTACATCCATGATGAATGCTCTTCTGACCCTAAAAATACACTACTTTTGTGCTGCCGATACCACAGATACATGCACATCTGTATTGCATATTAAAACTGCTCACCTTACATTGAGGTCATAAATAAAGGTCAAGCAAATGTTTACTCTACAAGGCATAAACAGTATACCCGTCCGTTTTTAAGATGCATTTGATTATGTGATCTGCAGAAACTGATGTATGTGACTGCACTCAGCACAGTAACCTATACTTTAGGAGACGTGTGTGTTTTGAGTGCTTTTGTGATCAATGTGCTTGCAAAGTGGCATGGAAATCAGAAATCCTGTCTCCTCTTCTGCTGTGTATGATTGGAGAGTACAGTCATGTGGAAAGAGCTCTCTCTCTGCCCTGTCCATGCAGACTCGCTTGATGTGGAAATGACATGGCTGAGCTCTGTGGTTAGCGTGAGTGTGCTTTTTTAAGGACTGCATGGAGAAGAACGGAGAGAGAATTTTTTTTTAGGCAGAAAGGCATCACTTTTACCAGCCACCTTGATGATATCTTACTGAAATGGCCCAGTGAGAGAGAAAGTGATACATGGAAAAATTGCACTGGTTGAAAGTGGTTAGCCTACATGCATGAGGAATGGATTAGGAAAAAAAGATTGTTTTTGCTAATTATGTTCATAGTATATAAATATGTATATAATATACATATGTAGTACAAGTAATTTTATATACATACTGTATATGACCGCACAGTAGCTCAGTGGTTAGCACTGTTGCCTCACAGCAAGAAGGTCACTGGTTCGAGCCCCTGCTGGACCATTTGGCATTTCAGTGTGGAGTTTACATGTTCTCTCCATGTCGGTGTGGGTTTCCTCCTGGTGCTCCGGTTTCCCCCACCATCCAAATGCATGTGGTATAAGTGAATTGGATAAACTAAATTGGCTGTAGTGTATGAGAGTTTGTGTGAATGTGAAAGTGTATGGGTGTTTCCTAATACTGAGTTGCGGCTGGAAGCGCATCCGCTGTGTAAAACATATGCCAGAATAGTTAGCTGTGGTGACCCCTGATAAATTAGGGACGTAGCCAAATGAGAATGAATAAATAAATATATATATATATATATATATATATATATATATATATATATATATATATATATATATATATATATATATATATATATATATATATATATATTAGGTTTGTCACAATACTGGAATTCGGTACCAATCAATACTGAAATTTTAAAAACGTCCATTTCCCGCTAACATTTCAGCACTGTTGAGCACATTCTTATGCTGCGTTCACACCAAAGACTTTAAAAGATATGGTTGTAAATCCGTGACGTCACCCATAGGTTTCTGAAGACTGCAAAAGAAGCTACAAGTAGGCGCGGCCAACTGTCGCCATTTTGTTTGCGCATCATCGCATCGACCGCGGGATACCAAGCAAGGTCAAAGAGGCGGAGATTGCTACAGACGCATGCTGGCATTTTGCTTAGACTTGGCTTAGACAGACTTTTCTTTCGGAGAACGCTTAATACTTCATTACCTGCGACTCGTTTGTGTTCTGACCACATGGGCTTGGTTGTAGATTATATCAATAAAGTGTTTAGACTTTTAAAAACACTGTTGTATTACATTGAGCCACTAAGCATTGATCTTATGACGTTTTTCTACAGGAGAAAAATGCAAATTACTTCCAAACACTTCAAATATAGTCTGTGTTAGTAAATGCATGACTATTTGTGCATGACTAAATGACTATTTATGAAATCCAGGCATAACACTGTATGACAACGTTTCAGATGACTGTTTTATAGCCTACAGCTAATCAATCTGTCAGATTCTGGAGTGCATTACAGGTCTAAAGAAAATTATAAATGCAACGTCAATGCAAAGACGCGAATAGACATCCTGTGGTGCGATTCGTGTAAATGAGGCAGCTCGAATGACGTATTTCGCATGCGCGAGTTGAGTAATTGACAAGCTTAGCGCGCAAATCGCTCGAGTTGGAAGATCTGAACTTTAGCGGACATTTGCGCTGTGTAAACCAATCAAGAGCTTTCACTTGTAGGGACATAATTATGACGTAGTGCCTGTTGTTAGTGTCCAAAGGGGAAATCATCTTGCGACATCAAACTGGCTTTGGCTCAGTCGGAAGCACCGCTGAAAGCTTCCATCATCCAGGTACAGTTTCTGGAGGAGTTTATGAACTCAGAGCTGGGTGCACCTCTGAAATGATCTAGTGAACTCAGACATGGCGCCGAATGAATATACAGTACGCTGTTTTTCAGCCTTCCTAAAGCACATAAACACAGCTAGTCTCTCAATAAGATCCATGTTAGCCATTTAGCAACAAATCTAGATTGACCGGGCGGAAAGAAGCCCCGCCCATGACGCAAATCCGCATCTATTGTGAAGTGAATTTTTATGCGGAATGAAGCACATTTGATGTGCGAATGAAGCGAATAAACTCAAAATGTTCATGCGTCTATTTATGTGCATATATCGCGATTTATCCGCGAGTGTCATGTCTGGTGTGAACACAGCAGTAAACACCACTTATTTGCCATTGTGTTCACATGCTCAACAGAAATGACTGTGATTGGCCATGAAGGTCATCAGTCTACCGAGTGAGTGTTCAAGCCGGTATTCATCAGCAGATCACTTGTATGTCAGCTTATAAACAAACCAGCTGATCGACATGACTTTGAAACGCTCCAGTCTATCTGTGGTTACACTCAGTAAACAGCGTTGACGCCAATCAAAGGCATTTCTGTTGAGCATGTAAATATATAGGCAAATCAGTGGTGATTATTGCTGTGTACTTGCGGATAAATCGCACTATACACACGTAAATAGACGCATTAACATTTTAAGTTTATTCACTTCACTCGCACATCAAATTCACTTCACAATAGACGCGGATTTGCATGTTCAACATCGCTCAAATGTTAGTGGGAAATGGACGTTTTTTAAATGTCAGTATTGATTGGTACAGAATTCCAGTATCAGGACAACCCTAATATATATATATATAAATATATATATATGATTGATTGATTGATTGATTAGTTGATTGGTTGATTGATTGATTTAAAATACTCTCATGTTTACGTATTTTATTTAGAAAAAAACATATTTATACATGAAAACTAAGCTCTTAAGCTCATGAAGTAACAAAACTTCTTGTGTTGTGTCCTTGCCATCGTTTTCATCCTGTCTCCTTCTTTAAAGAGCTCAATGCCTGTTTTTCAAATGTAATTCTGTTGACAAGATCAACATTGGATAATGCCTGTGGTATTTTCAGTGCACCTGAGTCATTTCAACCGCCAGTGTTTCTCCACAGCCAGAGAATAATCAGGACATGGTGTCACAGTCACCTAGTGTCATCCAGCATATGTGTGTGTGTGTGTGTGTGTGTGTGTGTGTGTGTGTGTGTGTGTGTGTGTGTGTGTGTGTGTGTGTGTGTGTGTGTGTGTGTGTGTGTGTGTGTGTGTGTGTGAGCAAGGAAAATGGAAATAGATGCGCACATACACACATGCAGGCATCGTTGCTTGCCCATATTATGACAATGTGAGTGCCGAGGGGCAGGGAAAGCATAAACTAGCCTAGGTTGCTAACAGCCTCTTCAAAAGCCCCGGGGCACAATAGAATACTGTAACTAGCTGCCTCTATGCACCCACAATGGGGGGCTGATCCTTGTTTTTCACCTTTTCTGCACTCACACACACAGGTTTATGGAGCTGAGCTCTGTTGGTGACATGCTGTCTCCACACACCTTGCTGAACTTTCCCACAGGAGAGAAAAACATGATTTTTACATGACTTCAGGAGAGAGTCAATCCGCCCACTGATTTAATGGGCGAATTGCATGCCTTTATGTAATATCTATTTCGTATACTACACTACTATACTGCTACGGACCACCATCAGCACAGGATATATATGCATGCGTTCCATTATATCAAGTCAAGATGTTTTTAAATGCTGTTTTATAGTTGAGAATAACCCTCATGTGTACCGCTCTATAAAGGACAAGTACACACATTTTTTTCTTTCTTTCTCTCTCAGTTTCAGTGAGCAAAACTCAGTGTGACTCAGTCAACTCAGTGTGATTTCAGAGAGAAGGCAAAACATTATTCATATAATGGAATTACAAATGCAAGAACCAATCACCTCAAAGCACTCACAATTCCATCTTGCACTTTATTTTTCTCTTTCTTTCTCTAGCACTAATACAAAAAGCCACCAAAATTCACAGTAATGCAATTTTTGAAGTGAAAATATGCAGTTGTTCATTTAAAAAGGTTTTTTAAAAGAATGAATTTTAAATGAATTCTAGCTGTAGTAGTACTTTTGTCAGTGTGACCTATTGTAGTTAGGCTGATTTAGTTATAAAACTGAGTAGCCAATGAACTACAGGTGAATTATTGTGCAAATTATATTTATGAAATAGATGTACAATTTGCAAAATACATTCTAGACATGATGTTGTATTTATATTTGCTCTATGTATTATCATTGAGGGATTTTTCTGTCACTTTGCTTTCACTAACAGGTGTCAAATAGTGACTGTTTAAATTGATGAAATGATTCATTCAAAACTGGGTTAAGTGAAGTTTAATATTAAACTAATTTTGAGAGGAGCATGCGCTCATGATTGACCCAGCTGGCCCACGTTATCTAATCACGATCCTCCAATCAAATGATCCCAAGTCACTATATAGAGTTGAAGTCAGAATTATTAGCCCCCCTGAATTATTAGCCCCCCTGAATTATTAGCACCCCTGTTTATTTTTTCCCCAATTTCTGTTTAACGGAGAGAAGACTTTTTCAACACATTTCTAAACATAATAGTTTTAATATCTTATCTCTAATAACTGATTTATTTTATCTTTGCCATGATGACAGTACATAATATTTTACTAGATAATTTTCTAAGACACTTCTATACAGCTTAAAGTGACATTTAAAGGCTTAACTAGGTTAATTAGGTTAACTAGGCAGGTTAGGGCAATTAGGCAAGTTATTGTATAACGATGGTTTGTTCTGTAGACTATCGAAAAAAATATAGCTTAAAGGGGTTAATAATTTTGTCCTTAAAATGATGTTTTTAAAAATGATAAAATCTCTTTTATTCTAGTCGAAATAAAACAAATAAGACTTTCTCCAGAAGAAAAAATATTATCAGACATACTGTAAAAATTTTCTTGCTCTGTTAAACGTAATTTGGGAAATATTTAAAAAAGAAAAAAAAATCAAAGAGGGGCTAATAATTCTGACTTCAACTGTATAATCTCATTTCCTTTCTACAACTATCTTCATCTGGAAAAACCCCCCTTCCTCCCCTTCTTCCACCTTTATCCAGAATGGGGGGCACGGCAACCCAGTGACTAGCGCCGGGCCATCTGTTATTTCCATGCAGAGTTTGCATGTTCTCCCCGTGTCTGTGTGGGGTTCCCCGGTTTCCTCCCACCGTCCAAATATGCTCTATATCAGGGTTGGGCAAACTCTGTCCTTGAGAGCCGATGTCCTGCACAGTTTAGCTCCAACTCTAATCAAACACACCTGCTTATAGATTTCTAGTGCTCTTGAAGACACTGATTAGCATGTTCAGGTGTGTTTGATTAGTGTTGGAGCTAAACTGTTCAGGACACCGGCCCTCCAGGACTGAGTTTGCCCACCCCTGCTCTATATTATAGACAAAATTAGCCTAGGTCTCTTTTCCTAAATGTCTCAGGAAGTTCACCTTAGCCTCAGCAGCGGGGGAGTTTTGAGATCGACCTGAGCTCAATCACCATGCACAAGGAAGGGACCCCTGGGCCTGAGGATCCCTAGAGCTCAGGGCTCTCTCCTGGGACAGCAAGCCAAACAAGCTATTTATAAACCATAAATTATTAACTTGTTTGGATTCATCAAATTATCTACTGAACTGACTTGCTCAAAATATTTTTCTGTAAGAGCTATTTTTTGTTGGTGGAGAAAAACAGTTCACAAAACATTCACTCATCTGATTCATTCAAAACACAGATTCATTCAGAAACAAAAAAGGGACAGGTCATTTAAAAATTAATAATTCAATTTATAATAATTTAAAATGGTGGCACGCTGACTCAGTGGTTAGAATTGTCACCTCATAGCAAGAAGGTTGCTGGTTCAAGCCCCGGCTGAGCCAGTTGGCATTTCTGTGTGGAGTTTGCATGTTCTCCCCATGTTGGCCTGGATTTCCTCCAGGTGCTCCGGTTCCCCCACAGTTGAAAGATATGCGCTTTAGGTGAATTGAATAAACTAAATTGGCTGTAGTGTATGTGTGTGCATGTGAGAGTGTATGGGTGTTTCCGTATTTCTTGTTGGAAGGGCATTCGCTTTGTAAAACATGTTTTAAGTTGGCGGCTCATTTCACTGTGGTGACCCATGGTGAATAAAGGGACTAAGCTGAAGGAAAATGAATGGTAACACTTTATTTTGATGGTCCATTTGAGTATTAGTAGACTGTCTACTTAATATCTGTTGACAGTGACATTTAACAGTCCTTCAACAGACATTTAACTGACTATAAGAAACTTTGCAATTACATGTCAACTTACACTAACCCTAACCCCAACCCCAACCCTAACCCCAACCTAACAGTCTACTTATAATCTAATGATAATTAGTTGCAATGTAACTTAAATTCAACAAACGGACCGTCAAAATAAAGTGTGACCAAATGAATGAATGAATATGCTTTCACAAAATAGTGACTTTTGATGAAATGATTCATTCAAAACTGCCCTTTCATTCACAACCTAAATTCTTAACTTGTTTGGATTCATCAAATTATCTACTGAACAGACTTGCTCAAAACATTTTTCTCTATATTTTTGTTGGTGGAGAAAAAAAAAAAAACAGTATAGTTGTTGACAAAACATTCGCTCAATTGATTAATTTAAAACACTGATTCACTCAGAAACAAAAAGTGGCATTCTATAAAGGTTTTTTTATTAAATAATTTGCATACCCGATTCTTTCAAAACACTGATTCTTTCAGGAATCAAAATAAGCAGCTTTATGGGTGATTCACTAAGTAGTTTACTCAACTTATTTTTGTTTGAAATACTGATTCGTTCAGAAAAGAAACAAAGGAAATTTGTTGTAATTGATTTATTAAATGAATCACTTAGCTGATTTGCTTAAAACAATGATTCATTCAGAAATGTAACAAGTGGCATCAATAATTCTGCTCTAAAGGTAACTCAGACTTGTCAACAGATTCAGAGTAGTCTTCACATGTGCTACTTAGACATTTAGCACTATTGTATGTTATATTATTCAGATTGTTTTATTTATAACTTATGTTTCATTCATAGTTTTCATAAACACACAGTATGGCATACAACGTACCATGACTCACCATGATTGTGAGTGTTGTATTTCTTTTATTCATTCATTCATTCATTCATTCATTCATTCATTCATTCATTCATTCATTTCCTTTTCGGCTTAGTCCCTTTATTAATCAACGGTCGCCACAACGGAATTAATGCCAACTGACCCAGCCGGGGCTTAAACCAGCGGCCTTCTTGCTGAGGCGACAGCGCTACCCACTGCACCATCACGTCACCCATTTATTTTATTCAATATATATATATATATATATGTTGTTAAGAAGGTCACTGGTTTGAGCCTCAGCTGGGCCATTTGGCATTTTTGTGTGGAGTTTGCATGTTTTCCCCGTGATTGCATGGGTTTCCTCCAGGTGCTCCGTTTTCCCCCACAGTCCAAAGACATGCGATATTGGTGAATTAGGTAAGCTAAATTGTCCATAGTGTATGTGTGTGAATGAGAGTGTCTGGGTGTTTCCCAGTGATGGGTTGCAGCTGAAAGGGCATCCGCTGCGTAAACATATGCTGGATAAGTTAGCGATTCGTTCTGCTGTGACGACCTCTGATTAATAAAGGGACTAAGCCGAAAAGAAAATGAATGAATGAATGAATGAATGGATAACTGTTGTTGCATCACAAATAACAAATAAATCATCATTAATAATACAAAAGTAAAGCAAATCAGGGTTTTTATTTGTTAGTGCTGCTGAGTTATATCTTTTTAAGGATAAGTAGTTGGCGCACATACACACTTTCATTTGTGTGTGTGTGTGTGTGTGTGTGCACTCGTGTCAGTGGGGTGCTACACTCTAGCTGTCTCTATGATGCAGAGGGTTATCAGTATCGTTAATGGAGTTCTTAGGGATGTTAATGACTCCCAAAGAGAGCGAGAAAGAGAGAGAAGAAAAAAGAGTGAAAGAGGAGAAAGAAAAAGTGCGCTGTTAAATCAGGCCTTTCCTAACTTCTCCCAGGTCAATGTTTTCCATCTGAATTAACTGAGATTTGAATCTCTCTCTCTCTCTCTCTCTCTCTCTCTCTCTCTCTCTCTCTCTCTCTCTCTCTCTCTCTCTCTCTCTCTCTCGCTCTCTCTGCCAATGAATCAATGCGGCAATAATGTGTAATATGAGGAAATGAAATGTTGTTGTTGCTTTCCTCCAGGATCATCACTCCATCCATCTGTCTTTCCCTCTCCCATTTACTCAAACATTTGTTGCTGCATTTCTATATTTGTTCTTTACAAGTACACAATATGACAAGTGTATTTTCATTGTTTGCTCATACTAAATATACTGTAAGGGATTTTTTGGATGATTTACATATTAATTCAATCATCAGAACTGAGTTTCTTGATAGCAGCGTATCTTGTGTATTTGCAAGGTTACGACGGCACATTGCAATTCCACATGCCTTTCCTAAAAATGCATGTATCATGATTGTGTAAGAACTGTAACAGGGTTTAAACTTCACTGTTCAATGGAAGCAGTAACACATTTCCCCTACCCTTTCAAGCATATTTTATTTTATTAAATTATTTTATAATTTTGTCACCTTAGAATTATAAGGTTCTATCTGACATTTTTGTCAAAATTGAGTTATTGACATATTCTTATTAAATGACAACTTATTTACATTATGGGATGTTTTTTTTATTAGTTGTTTACATGTTAAGTCTTTTTTTATTTAAAAAAAACAAATGTTACACACATACCGTTTGCTATGGAATGTGAAAACTTTGAAGTTTAATATATCAAAATCATTCAGAATGCAGATAGAACGTTATAATTCTAAGGTGACGATTTGTTTTTGTTCAGTCATTTAACTTTGATATGCCTTTCTATTTCTGTTTGTTTGTTTTTTGCCCTGTAATATTATTTACAATAAAGTACACAAGTACAATAGAGTACAAAACTTTTAATTGAACAGTTCAGATGCAGAAACCTCTAAAGCTGCGGTCACACTAGAGTTTGAGCTTGCGAAATTCTGTCGTACAGTGCTGCGAAAAGAGGCAGTATTAAACAAGATGATTAGACATTAAAAAAAGCAAGCGATTGGTCCATATTTTAAATTTCTGTACAGAGAGGTCATGTTTTGATCCTCGATTGGTCTTACGCAGTCAAATGATGCGATTTTGCAGGTTAGAGCTCACCAAGCTTAAACTTTGCAACGCATCGATCTGTGAAACTTGACGCACAAGCTTACGTTTCCGGTCTGACGCATTCCCGTGTGTATGAATGGAAGTCTATGGGGAGAAAATTGCAGTGTGACCGTAGCTTAAGTGCCTTCTGGAATTTTCTTCTACAATGAGCATTTTTCTCAGCCTCTTAGGTTTATGTTCAGTTATTTCATGTTAAAAATGATAAAAAAATAATCTATTCTTTGCCATAAAAGGGAAATTACTGAATCAAGATATAGGAGCTTGAGAAAAATGCTAAAAGTAGAAGAATATTTCAGACGGGACTTAGAGGTTTTTGCATCTGAACTCTTCAATTATAATCACATCTCATGTAGATGTCAATGGTAAAAGAAATAATGAACTCAGTTGCAGAAAAGAAAGCAAAGTCTTTGAGGAGTGAGTCCCGGAAAACAATCCAAAAAAATAAATCAAGTTCATGTGAGCGCTGAGGAAGTGCTGTTGAAAAAAAAATAAAAACAACAGGACAAATGCACACTGGAAGTCCCAGACACAAATACAGAGTGACAAATAGAGTATAATGCACACAAACAACCAACAATTTACTGACAAAGGAGATGTGAAATTAAGTGGTATAAATAAGAAAAAGGAAATGAGTGACAGGTGGAATAAATTAACCCAAATGACCTGCACTCATGTGACTGCAAATAAAAGCAGATGACTAGTGGTAATCTGTAACACAGAGAACAGGATGAGAGAGAGAGCAGCAATGTGAGGTACGGTTCAATTCAATTCAATTCAATTCAATTCAATTCAATTCAATCCAATCCAATCCAATCCCTATTTCTATAGTGTTTATCATGGGTAAAATTTGACAGAAACTTGATTATCCCCGCTTGCTGTTAGGGTACATTAAGCCACGCTAAGCTTTTTCCTTATAATAGACTTTAATGGGGGAGAAAGCGCTTAACGTGATGTTTTCACTTCATCTATGGAATTCGGACTCATTCTTTTTACAGTAGTTAGGGTTAATTACAAGTATAGATTGACAGACATTTGGGTTTTTCTGGTTGATGTTTAGGTACATTAAGCCACAATAAGCATTTTAGAATGTCCCTCCACATACTGTAGACAAGAAAAAATAGCGACTGCAGGTTGAAGGAATAGTGAAGTAAAAGTACCAATACAGCACTAAAAATTTACTCAAGGGAAAGTAAAAGTACACATTTTTTTGCATAAACTGCTTAGTAAAATGCAATTCTTGAGGGAAAAAAAAAAACCTACTCAGTTATAGTAATTTGAGTACAATTACAATTTGTTAATTTGTCATATTGATAGAAAGAAAGAAGGAAAGAAAGAAAGAAAGAAAGAAAGAAAGAAGGATAAAAGGAAGTGTGTAGTGGTAAATCAGTCCTTTCCTATTGCACAAGTCATGTTTTCCAGCTGAATTAATTCACACACGTACGCAAAAACAATCTAAAAAAACAGCTCAACATGGACATCGCAAATCAATACCAACGAATCAATGCAGCAATAATGTGTGATATGAGTGGATGAAATGTTGGTATGTGTTGCTACTATCCTCTGGCATCACCTCTCCGTCCATCTGTCTCTCACTCTTCCATTTACTCGCATTGATTTGCTGTATTTCCATAATTGGTCTCTCGACACGTAGACAATATGACGAGTGCATTTTCAATGTTTGCTTATACCTCATATTCAACATTGCAGTCACATTTGCTCTGGTTTTATGTCCGAGGCCAACCGATCGTTACGCGCCAGTGTTGGTTTCATTAGGCAAATATCCTTGAGCAGGTATATGTAGGGCAATGAACGCTGGATGTGACGAAGATCTATAGCTCATCACTCTGTGTGGTTCTTCCGGAGTTTGAATCGTTGATAAGGAATAATGTGATTGTCATGGGCTGTGCTATCTTTAACGAGCTAGATTTATTGTGCTGGGAGGGAGACAGGAGGATTCTGGGTAGTTCCGTTAAGAGCTCAAAGTCAATAATGGGAAGGATTTTTAGAGTGAGTCCAGATCTGTCTTTAGTTTGTTTACGTTTCAGATGTGTGGATCAGATGTTGTTGTGCCAGCCATTTGTAGTGCAGTTTTGATGTGTTTGTAAATGTTCCTGGATCTGAATTAACCACTGGAAGCTTCAATGGTGCATTAACTTTTAGTTATTCATTTAGAAATTTTGGGGTGGTTCTGCGCATTTGTGTGTGTGTGTTTTTTTTTGTTTGTTTTTTTTTTTTTACAAAACTTTTTCATATTCTAAATTAAACTAAAATCAATAATAAAAAAAAAAATGTATCCTGTGTGTGTGTGTGTCATTCATTTTCTTTTCAGCTTAGTGCCTTTATTAATCTGGGGTCGCCACAGCGGAATGAACAGCCAACTTATCCAGCACATGTTTTACGCAGCGGATGCCCTTCCAGCTGCAACCCATCACTGGAAAACACTCATACACTTTCATTCACACACATACACTACGGACAATTTTTTAGCTCCACACAGAAATGCCAACTGACCCAGCCGAGGCTCGAGCCAGTGACCTTCTTGCTGTGAGTCGACAGCGTCGCCTGTGTGTGCATGTGTTGTTGCTAAAAAGATGAACAACTAAAAATGGGTAAATGCATTCTTTATGCATGTTTCATTTTAAATGCAGTGCAAGAGGTAGCTAGTATGTTAATTATTAAAAAATAAAATACAATAAATAAAATATAAATTAAATTAAATTATGTAGTAATGGAGAACATTTTTAAGGTACTTTTTGATATGTTGCCATATAGGAACAATTTCCAATAGTAATTTAAAAATGTCCTTATAATTAATAATTTTGTTAACTAATAAATGACAATTTCCAACAACTGATATTCCAACAGCTTTTATTTACTCCATTATTTTCTCTAAATATTATTGAAAACAATCGTAATATTGTATTATCATGTATACAACATACAGTATGTATAAATATTTCTTCCAGTGAATATTATAACAAATAAATAGCAAGTCTAATATATCCAGATGCATCAGAATAATGTAGCTACTAGCTAACAATGTTTATATATTATACTATATACTTACTACGCCTTATCTGCCTCTGAACTAACTTACTTGAACTGTCTCCATCAAACGTCCAACCTGCATCATTCTCATGGTCACTAAAACCCATCTCACCCTCACTTTTTATCTGCGGGAAAAGCCAGTTCTGTCCTTTTCTTCATTCACTTACCATAGAACATGGTGGTCCTCACTAATACACTCTTCCCTATGTGTATAAAACTCCTCCAACAAACGAAGCTGTGGATTGTGAGGCACAACCTTTATTTTTATTTGTTAAAATTTATCAATTACATGCACAGTTTCTAGCATTAACGATATGTTGTAGCGAGGACTTAAACAAGGATGTAAACAATGGGAAATGCTATTTGGCACCGCTAACAATTTAGCTACAAATTCATATTTATCAGTCAAACCACTGTAAACACACACAGCCTTCAGCAGTGCATTCAGTGTCTCTCTATGCGGACGCATTCCATGCATTCTACCTCTCAAATAACAACCTCGCAAAAGATATAGGAACGTTTTATACTACCTACACATGCTTATTCTGAATATATGTGAAAGACACTTTTCAGATTTTATTTTAGGGTGCTTTCACACCTGTGAATCAATTAATTTGTTCCGAAACAGGGATTAAAATTGTTACATTGTTGCTCTTTGTTCTTGGTGCGGTTCGCTTTCACACGGCAACGTTTCTAAATGGACCAAAACAAGCTAAAACACGTCATGTGTGAGTAAACTCTCCTCACATTGGTCAGAGTTTCACTGTTTATTTTGCAGAGTCCCGCTCAGCTGTCGGAGGTGGTTTGGTGGTGTTTGACAGGGTGCGCGCGACATGTCTGAAGAGTGAGGAGGGATGCGATGGGGAGGGGTGATGAGAAGGGTGCGCGACGTATTTGAGGACCGGGAACGAGACGCGAGATTTCCGGGAGATTATCGCTCGTTTGCGGGCATCCGGGAGACTCCCGAAACTTCCGGGAGACTTGGGATGTCTGGAATGACCTCCCGCTCTACTCTCTCTTCATATAGCCGTATGCCTATTACATATTCATAAAACACTGTGATATGGCCGGGCTTGGATCGTATCGCTTTCTTACTACAATCGATCCGCTCCAAAGTTCGTTTCAATCGAGCCGAGACCACCTCATTCAGGCGGTCTCGGAGCGATTGTTTTGGCGCGGATCCGAGCGCGATTGCCCTGTTCACATATACCAAATGAACCGCGCTAACTGGGCAAACGCGTCAGGTTCCGGAACAAAAGTCTAGGTGTGAAAGCACCCTTAGAGAGCAGGCGTGAGGTTTAGCTGTGTGCTCTTCATTTTTCTGTCTGATTCAGGCAGCAAAAGCGTGTGCTTGTAGGGACGTGACATGGTGATGTGGAGCTGATCCACGAATCACAGCACATTGTTAGCTGACCAATCAGAGCCTCTTGAGGGTGGGCCTTTCAGAGGAACTAGGAAATATGACAGTAGTTTTCATGTTAGCTGAGTAGCTGTATATAATCAAACTAAGATTTATGAAAAAAAATAATAATGTGATTTTCTACAAGTGCAGCACGAGCACACATTTTGCATCTTGGACCACCGCTTTAATAAACAATTGATTAATAATTTTTACATAGAGAAATCTATAAATTAATGTAAAATTTATTTACAAAATGTATAATACAATGTATTTTAGGCTGTTGCAAACATAAGAAATATTAATCAACTTTAGTGTGTCAAGTTTATTATTTTAAAGTTTGCAACTATGGGCAACACAGTGCCACAATCAGTAGCACAATCGCTTCACAGCAAGAAGGTCGCTGGATTGAGCCCCTGGATTGAGTCAGTTGGAGTTTCTGTGTGGAGTTTGCATGTTCTCCATGTGTTCGCATGGGTTTCCTCCGGGTGCTCCGGTTTCTCCCACAAATTCAAAAACATAAGGTACAGGTGAATTGGGTAAGTGAGTGAGAGTGTATGGATGTTTAGCAGTGATGGGTTGCAACTGGAAGGGCATCCGCTGCGTAAAACATATGCTGGATAAGTTGGTGGTTCATTCTGCTGTGGCAACCCCAGATTAATAAGGGACTAAGCCGAAAATGAATGAATGAATGAGTTTGCAACAATAGTGGTAATGTAGCTACTGTATAATACTGATACATGTCTATAGCCTAAATCATGAGCATTAACAGTGTCAAGGTTAAAACTAAGCTTAAGCTGGGGTCTGTTTCCCTTCTCAATCAGTTTTGTGCAGAATTCAGTATGTGATGTGAGGGTTTGCAGGTATCACCGGTTAGCTTTTCTCATATTAGCAGACAGATAAGGTTCAGTGCCAAAAACGTTCCCAGAGGACAGGACACTCTCAGCACCAGCTCAATGAATCTCACTTACACAGAGGATACAAGTGGGATCTTGTTACCTTTAAAATATCTTTCCAATAATAACCATAAAGCCATTTGAATGCAGAGGTTGTAGCATTGCATACTATGAACTGAACTTCGTTGTTATTGTTTTTGGATGTGTTGGATAGTATGGTATTGCCGTTGATAGATCTACATGTTTCATTTGATCTACTTCTAAAACGGTGCTATGAGAAAATGCTTTATTATCAAAATATCTCAATTCCCACAGCACTTGGGAATCTTTCTGTCTATGCCTAAAGCCCTCTCTTTTTCTTTTAAAATGAGCCCACAATCTTTTACTTTAACAGGCTGACATGTTTGAAATAAGAACATGGCAAGGAATAAAGTATTAAAAAAGGTAAAATGTAGGTTTTTAGTAATATTCAACAAGACAAATTGGTTTAATCCGTTGGGGATTTCGTGAAACGTGAAAAGTGTGCAATGCATATAAGAATAGATCCAGGTAGCTGGAGAGGAGGGTTGAAAAATAAGAGATAATTTTTTTTGACAGAGATGGAGTTATTATATTATCATGCGCTGATGAATCATGCACAGCAAGACCAGAAACATCCATAAAAAAAAGTAAATGGGGTCTATCTCACACTGACTTTAAAACCTTTCTGTTTCAATTATGTCGTCTGACATTTCAGTATGAAAACTAATTGAAAAAGAAAAGAAAAGCTTTTAAAGTGAGGAGTTGTTGGAAAAAAAAACGTGTATATATGATCAAATTAAGCAAATATATTTATATGTATAGTTATTAAGTAACCAAAATAGATAGAGCATACATTATCTTAAAATGAGAGATTTTTCACACAACACTTGGTGACAAAGATGGTGACAATCAATGGCTAATTTTTAAGCACAAATGGGTAGTTTTAAATTCAAGACTTCATAAAACAGCGAGATGCTAATCGTGACAAAATCAACAGCAACAGTGAATCCGGCAAACATGCGGCCTTATTAATTATTCATGCCTGAATGCATGCTGGGAGCACACGCAGCGTGAAGCTATGTAGATTTTACTTAATTTTTCCGGAAGTCTACTCAAGGCTGTTAATAAATATTATGCTTTTATCAATAACACACACACAAAAAGTTTAAGTAAGCAACAAGGTATGAGGGACTGTGTTGTGTTCTGAAGAAGTCACGGCTGAAGACATGATGCAAAGCTAAATGTATACACAATATTCTTTCACTTATGTCACAATTACTAGAAAAGTATAGCATTAATGTGCTACTTTTCAGATGTAAATTCGTTGAATGTTATATGGTCTTACAAATATGGATTCTAAAAGTGACCAGTTGACCATAATTAGCAATAGTCTATTTGTGGTAATAGTCTTGTACTTTGATTTAATATAATTTAATATAATTTATTAATAGTGCTTAAATTCATGTGCAGTTTACACATGTTGATGTGAGCTATTTTACCCCTACTACATTGTTTGTAATGGTTTGCTCCACGTTTATTGGACTTTTGTATGTCATATTACAAAATTGGAAAGTGAAATAAAGACAGAGCAACACAGTTTTTTGACCTTAGTTTATTGTTATGAGGCTGGAGAATTCAGTAAACATCTTCAATTGGAAAGTAACCCTGACTGATTTGTTTTGAAAATCTGATAGGACACATCTACTTTATAATAGCCTACTTGTGGTAATAGATTATTGGTAATAGTCTACTAATAATCTACTTCTTTATAAAATACATCTTGGTAAATCACAAAGAATTGTGCTCGTATCACTGTATTAGTTATTGTCTAAAACATATTATAATTAGCTGATCTGAAAATAAGTCACCGCAGTGCTGACCTTTAATAAATAGTGTAACTATTCCAATTACTTTGTTAATGTAACTGATTACATTTGATTGCTTTATGATTACCTTTCTCAAATTTTAATGAATGATTTCAACTGTTAATCATTTATAAACATTTCAACCATGCAGTCAGGGTTAACCTCGATACTCAGCACTGATTGCTGTCAAACTTTCAAAATCCTTCATTAATTGAAAGGAGATTACAATAATTAATTTTTAAAGAACCGCCACCACAAAATTAGACTTTCACTTTTTTTTTTACTTTGAAATATTAATAAGGTAAAATAAAGCTAAAGAATCATAACATTAAATAGTTTAATAACTATGTTACTGTTTTTGAAATCAAATTTAAAAGTACCTTAGGGGAAAAAAAAAACTTAAATATTTCTTACAAAGTAAATAGATAAACAAAATAGAGCATAAAAAGCATTAGAACTAATCTAAAGAACAACATCACTTTAGTTAATGGCCTTTAAAAGGCAGGATGAATCATGCACATCAGAAGCAGTCAAAGATTTACTTTGTAATTAAATTACTTAACATTGTTAGATGTGGCTAGACCCCAAAACGGTATATGAAGGCTAATAAATGTTAATATCAAAGGTTTTTTAATGCAACACAACAGTATTAAAGGGGACCTATGATGACAATCAACTTTTGTAAGCTGTTTGGAGTCATATTGGGGTGATAGAAACATAATAAGTAACTGTTTGAAAATAGGATCCAAATCCCACCCATTTTGAGGCCCACCACAACGTGACATACAGTAGGAGTGCAAAGCAACTGGGATTAAAAGATCTCAGCTCTCTGTGATCATACCTGTTTATCTCTCTTTAGTTATTTAGAGGTGGGGGAGGGATGAGTTAGCGAGTGTTCAATTTGTTATTTTCTTGAATTTGGCACCTCTTGTTTTCCTTCCATCTATCAGGTTTGTTTTGCTTATTTTGCATTTATTGTACACATTTGTAAATACACTTTGGGTGATTAAATATTCTTTTTTTCTTTATCTTTATTGTAAATAAAGTGAACCACTTTTTGCCACGTTCGTTGTCTGTGTCGATCCATAGCAGCTAACGTCTCAGGGGAATTTTAAAAATATTGGGTTGTCATAATTATGTTTAGCTCTTTTCATCCTCTAGGCCACTAGGGGCGTAACAATGAACATAACGGCATAGCGGATGAAGTGTACTTTAACATGTATCCTGTCACATATATCGTGCAAAAACAGTGCAAAGCTAAACATGTGTGAGTGCGTGCATGTTATAACATCATTGTGTGTGACTCATCATTGCAGAAAGGCTTGAATTAACTCCACAACAAATATATCAAATAACAGTTGGGAAAGTTCTTACTGTAGTAAGGGAGATCTGCCTCATTCTTGTCTGTCTGTCACTGTGCTGATTATCTACATCAGGGGTGCTCAACCCTATTCCTGGCGATCGACCTTCCAGCTGATTTCAGCTCCAACCCTGATCAAACACACCTGAACCAATTATTTAGAACGTGAGGAGCGCTTGATAATTACAGGCAGGTGTGTTTGATAAGGGCTGCAACTGAAAACTGCAGGAAGGTCGATCGCCAGGAATAGGGTTGAGCACCCCTGATCTACATGAAGGCTATACGCATCAGAGTAATACAGAGCAATCTCTATGGCTCTGGCATGCACGTGGGAATGAACCAGCTCATTTGCATTAAAGGCAAAGGCAGCAAAAACAGCTGTGATGTCCTAACAGCTCAAATTTCCCAGATTTAGGAAGGTATAATAAATAATCTGATGGGTATTTTGAGCTGAAACTGCACAGACACATTCTGGAGACACAAAAGATTTATATAAGACTTATAAAGGGGTGAAATAGGTGCCCTTTAATTCATAGGTATCAAACTCGATTCCTGAAAGGCCACATCTCTGCACAGCTTTGCTCCAACCCTAATCAAACACAGCTGATGCCACAAATCAGGGTGTTCAAGACTCTTTTGAATCACTTGATTATTTGGATCAGCTGTGTTTGATTAAGGTTGGAGCAAAATTGTGTGCAGAGCTGCGACCCTCCAGGAATTGAGTTTGAAACCTATGCTTTAATTAAAACAAAAACTGTTTAAAGCTTGATTTTATTTTCAATAATTTAAAGTACTTAATTTCTTCCCTATATATTTTTTTTCTGTGTGCATACTGTTATTTATACCTTAAACATTTGTGTGGTCTTACTAAGCATAAGTGACTGCATCATGTCACCCACTTATCCAGTACTGTTATAGTTTCATGTTACTACCAGCCGTGGTGCACCAGATGAAGTGTTCGCTAAATTGCATAATGATTATTAGCCTGGATCAAAGAGCCTGTTTTGCATGGCGTCGACTACATGCTAATTATCAATATACTCATTAATTACTGCCGTACAAAGCCAAATTAACAATTTGCATGACATTTTCATTAGACACTACTCTATTGATCAGGTGTAAGACACCACCACAAAGTACACTATTTATCTTGCATGTATCCACAGAATACATGCTTATTAAAGCGTTCATTAGTTCCTCTTGTTAAAAGTCAGAGAAAGTAAAAAACTGAGTCCCCAACCGCAAAGAATGAATCTCATCCCAGTTCACAAGACCTTCATTGATTCCTGTGGGCCGGTGTCATTAGTCAACGTGAATAGCCATGTGTAAATTCCCTGACAGTTTGACTATGGTTTCATTAGAGTGCTGTGTGAATGGAGAGTCTACTCTTCAACATTAACTCTAATTACTCTTTACCCCATATAAAGCAGATAATACGGCTTTCGAAACAAAGGAGAGCTCGGCTAAGGTTCATTTACTCCAGTAGGGTCATCGCTAGAAGACTAGATAAAAACCAACCTTACAATCTAGGCTAATTGTCATCTTTAAGGATCTCCAGTCAGTCAAGCAGGCTTAGAAAGAGTGTTTAGATACGTACTCATCCAAATAAGTCGTCAGTGACCGAAAGGAGTGTATTTCACACACCGAAGCCAGATACTTCAATCGGGAGGGAACTTCAGTAACTAGCACCATTTCAATCATGCCCCTACTTTTTTTCCTATATTCTGACTCTTTATTACCCCATATGAAGCTGATAATATGGCTTTCGAGACAAAGGAGAGCTTGGCTAAGATCAATTTACTCCAGTAGGTGTCATTGCTAGAAGACTAGATAAAAACCAACCTTACAATCTAGACTAATTATCATCCTTAAGGATCTTCAGTCAGTCAAGCAGGCTTAGAAAGAGTGTTTAGATACGTGCTCATCCAAATAAGTCGTCAGTGACCGAAAGGAGTGTAATTCACACACCGAGGCCAGATACTTCGATCGGGAGGGAACTTCAGTAACTAGCGCCATTTCAATCCTGCTCCTACTCTTTTTCCTATATTCTGACTCTTTATTACCCCATATAAAGTTGATAATATGGCTTTCGAGACAAAGGAGAGCTTGGCTAAGATCAATTTACTCCAGTAGGTGTCATTGCTAGAAGACTAGATAAAAACCAACCTTACAATCTAGACTAATTGTCATCCTTAAGAATCTTCAGTCAGTCAAGCAGGCTTAGAAAGAGTGTTTAGATATGTACTCATCCAAATAAGTCAGCAGTGACAGAAAGAAGTGTAATTCATGAACCGAGGCCAGATACTTCAATCGGGTGGGAACTTCAGTAACTAGCTTCATTTCAATCCTGCCCCTACTCTTTTTCCTATCTTTTGAATCCATGTTATCCCATACAAAGCAGATATTATAGCTTTTGAGACAAAGGGGAGCAAAACTAAGGTTCATTTACTCCAATAGGGTCATTGTTAGAAGACTAGATGAAAACAAACCTTACAATCTAGACTAATTGTCTTTCTTAAGGATCTCCAGTCAGTCAAGCAGGCTTAGAAAGAGTGTTTAGATACGTACTCATCCAAATAAGTCATCAGTGACAGAAAGAAGTGTAATTCGCAAACCGAGCTCAGATACTTCAATCGGGAGGGAACTTCAGTAACTAACACCATTTCAATCATGCCCCTACTCTTTTTCCTATATTCTGACTCTTTATTACCCCATATGAAGCTGATAATATGGCTTTCGAGACAAAGGAGAGCTTGGCTAAGATCAATTTACTCCAGTAGGTGTCATTGCTAGAAGACTAGATAAAAACCAACCTTACAATCTAGACTAATTGTCATCCTTAAGAATCTTCAGTCAGTCAAGCAGGCTTAGAAAGAGTGTTTAGATATGTACTCATCCAAATAAGTCAGCAGTGACAGAAAGAAGTGTAATTCATGAACCGAGGCCAGATACTTCAATCGGGTGGGAACTTCAGTAACTAGCTTCATTTCAATCCTGCCCCTACTCTTTTTCCTATCTTTTGAATCCATGTTATCCCATACAAAGCAGATATTATGGCTTTTGAGACAAAGGAGAGCTAAGCTAAGGTTTATTTACTCCAGTAGGGTCATTGTTAGAAGACTAGATGAAAACAAACCTTACATTCTAGACTAATTGTCTTTCTTAAGGATCTCCAGTCAGTCAAGCAGGCTTAGAAAGAGTGTTTAGATACGTACTCATCCAAATAAGTCATCAGTGACAGAAAGAAGTGTAATTCGCAAACCGAGCTCAGATACTTCAATCGGGAGGGAACTTCAGTAACTAGCGCCATTTCAATCATGCCCCTACTCTTTTTCCTATATTCTGACTCTTTATTACCCCATATGAAGCTGATAATATGGCTTTCGAGACAAAGGAGAGCTTGGCTAAGATCAATTTACTCCAGTAGGGTCATTGTTAGAAGACTAGATGAAAACAAACCTTACAATCTAGACTAATTGTCTTTCTTAAGGATCTCCAGTAAGTCAAGCTGGCTTAGAAAGAGTGTTTATTTACTCCTCCAAATAAGTCATCAGTGACAGAAAGAAGTGTAATTCGCAAACCGAGGCCAGATACTTCAATCGGAAGGGAACTTCAGTAACTAGTGCCATTTCAATCCTGCCCTTACTCTTTTTCCTATCTTCTGACTCTCCTTTTTATGATCAGACATCCTCAGATCCCGACAGACACTTGTGTTTGTGTGAAGGGTTGAATGTCTAGTCGGTGATGAGTCAGGCACATTAGACAGGCACACAGCAATCAGTCGGATCAGGCTTTCTTTGGATGCCTCAAAAGTAGGGCCTAATTTTCAGATTCCTCTCAGGCTGAAAAATGCCTTTGCACATTTGTAGGCCACTGGTGTATGGACATGAGTGGCGAGAGACTATGCTATGGATGAGTTATATGTAAAAGATAAAAAAAAAATCCTGCAAATTAGGGCTTCTTTTCCATTACAGTTGCCATAGTGATAATAGCCTCGCTCGACAAATGACCATAGTGGTGGAAGTCTAACCTCAGAGTACCAGGTGATCAAAAATACATCAGAGTTCTCCACTACTTCCTTTGGGGGAGAAAGAAGAAGAAATAAAAGTTCAAGTCAAAATAAAAATTCAGATTTTGTTTCTTTCATGGAAAAGATTCATTATTTTTTTGAAGAATAGCTACAGTAGGTCACAATTTTGTAGTAAAGTGATCATTGGAGGATTGACTTCATAACATTTGTAAAACAAAAGGGTGAAGTCAATTTTATGAATCAGTGCTTATTTTGAGTCTGTTTTTTTTTTTAATTAATGTGTTGCTTCATTTAAAAAAAAATTGGTTTGCATGATGAATTTATAAATTATATTGATTAAATAGCTTTGCTTGGCTCTTTAATCAAAATTCATGAGAGAATTATAAATGTTAGATTTGTGAATGCTTGCTTCTTTGAGTAAAGTGTTTTCAGTGAATAATTTGATCCAGTTTGCAAATCTGGTTTCAATGGTTCATTGTTCATGAACTGATGTCATAGAGTATTTTCAGTGAATTCATTCATTCAATGGAAATGAATGGAGTATGAATGAATTTGACTGAAAAGCAAGCTTTTATTCTATTTGATGAGAATTGATGAAGTCAGATTTTTTAATCTGTGTTTTGAGTTGATCTATTCAAAGTCCCTTTAAGGCAAGTCATTTTACTTGGCGGCCATCTTTGAAACACCTCTTAAGCAGTATGCTGGGGCATTCTGTCTGAATGGGAAAACTTACGACTACATTACATATTTAGAATCACCAATAAAATTAAACAACAACCGTCTCATAAGTTTAATTTCTAAACATTTGAATCAAACAAAATCGGCATATTTTCAGGTTGCCCGAGCTAATTCTCATGCGCACTCGAAAGAAACGAGATCCCGGCACCAACCTCATTTATGGCCGTTCTACACATTATCATCCTCTGGATAATGCTTCGTTTGATCATGCTGGTCTTCTGAAGTAATCCACAACTTGGTCTTGATGGCGAATCTCCTCCAGAAATGAAAGTGACTCTTTGTTTACGTTTGAGTAATTGCTGTCATGTGATGTGCGTTTGACAGGACAGACTGTACCTTGCATTCGTTTCATACAGAATACAAAACCTGATTACAGATTTAAAAACTGTCTGTAAAGCAATTATTTGCTAAGGTTCCAGTGCGTTTATCGACCACTAAACTGTCGTAAAATCACATGTCTGGTCCGAGCTTTTCCCCCGGAGAAACGTCAATCTATAGCAATCGATGATTGGCTCATGTACTAGTAGGCTGGGCTTCATTCGCCATAATGACAGTTACACTTTTCCCTATTCAAAACTAAACGAGTGACATGTCTTATGTATTCTATAGTCTTTGATCTAGTTTGCAAAGCTGGTTTGAATGATTCATTCATGAATTGGACAGTTGAAAGCACTCTTTTTGATTAATATTGATTAAAGAATGAGTGGTATTCTATTTGTGTATTGAGAGTTTATTTGAGTCAAATAATTTAGTTGAATCTGAAGACCTAGTTCACAAAACATACATAAAGGATTTAGGAATTGGTGTTCTGCTTGATTCTATTATGACAACTCAAAAAGTTGCATATGTGTGAACAAATCATTCCTTTTGAATCAAATCATTTAAAGTAGTAATTTGATCGAGTTCCCAAAAATGAACTGATCCATTAGTTTGTTTATTAAAGTTCATGAGGGAAAAATTATTATTCTTTGTTTAGTTTTACAAAGTACGTTGTTTTGTTATTTACAGTTGTGTACATCAATACGAACGTGACTAGATAATTACTTATTTGGCTGAATAATCTTTTTAAAACAGAGGTCTGCTGATTGTTAACATACTAGCACTAGGTTATCAATAGATTTAAAGCAGGTTTGAGACCAGGAGATGGATGTTAATCTATGCACACTGCATTTCATTATCTTTAAAGGGCTCTGATGTGCAATAAGTGTTTATAGATGATCCTCAAAGGATGTTTATCTTGTTGGAGGACGAATTCATTAGGTTTACACTGTGCTTACAGCACCTTCTCGGTCCTGCCGGATTTGGATTTGCTCCTCTGCACCGCTGCTGTCGTGAATCGGTTGATGTATATCTCTTAAAAAGCGAACTTATAATTAATTCATGGACTGGGGGAAAAAATGGGACGTACAAAATGTTCAGCAAGACACCATCAAAATGAATCGCAAAGCATTTGGGCGAAAGTGAGCTACAGCTTCTTCTTTTTTTTCTTCTAATTTTAATTGCTGGCTTCTTTTGGAAACTCTTCGTTGTGTCTATTTCTCTGGTTTCCCCTCTCTCTCTCTGTTTCGCTCTGATCCTCTTCTCTTCCAGTCGGAGCTGCGGTCGGTGGGACGTGTGTTCATGCTGGACTCAGTTGCCATGGCTTCTCAGCCGCGCTGCTGTGGTTTGTGGTGGGGTATGAGTTAAAAGGTGCTGTAAATCTCTCCTGCAATCAATCCCATGCAATACTAGTAGGAGAGCTCAGCTTTTAACGAAACCCACTCCTCATTCACACCTAGTGATTAAGGGTCGGCTTGATTAGAATTCAGCAAGCAGGGCTCCGGCAGCCCCTCCCTCTCTCTGGATGGCCCCATCAACTCAGTATAATCAGTGTTAAATGTTTCTTGCATGTTTATGGAGATTTGCAGGTTGACAGCAGATTTTCCCTGGCTGCCCGTTCTCAGGCTTCATCTGTTTTAAAATCATTACCCATAGTCACAGGTGAGCAGGATCAAGTGGAACGCCAGAGATATGCCTCGCTGATCTGGGAATCTCAGCTGGTTTGGCCCGGGTCTTTGGTGGACCACCAAAGAACCACTCTAGAAACGACTGCGTATGCATGCAGCCTCATAATGTGATTATAATTGGATTTTGGCAGTATTGCTATTGAGTGTTACTTCATGCAAACGCAATACTTTGATCAAACTAATGTGATTAGGCTCATAACTGGAGAAGCCGTAATCACATTAAAGTATGAACCATAAACCAGTATGTAAATACCTTAATCACATTATTAGCAATCTTATCAAAGTGCACATGTTCCTGAACATACAGTATATGGATTATTTGTGTGGTTAACACAACTTCATGAATAATTTCAGTGAAAATATTAAGTTTTAGATAAACTATTAGGAGAAAATTGCTCCATATCTTCATTCAGAAATGCTGGAAAAAAAATTGATGCAGTAATGGCAAACCCAGTGAAAGCTGTATTGCAATGTTTATCACTCCGACAACAACAAAACAGTCAAAATATATAAAAAACCTTAAATCAAGAAGCATTTTCTAGACAAGCTAAATATATTGTCTTGTTTTAAAAATAATATTACAAAAATTAAGTGAGTTTTTTTTCTTAAAACAAGAAAACAATTTACCTATGGGGTAAGCAAAATAATATTATATTAAAAGGAAAAGCATGATTATTTTTCTTACCCCATTGCCAGATTATTTTTGCCTTATTTTGCCATAGGATTCCACAGGAATAAACATGTATTTTTTTTTTTTTTTTGCCATGCTCACAGTGCCTAATAATCTTCCTAATTAATATGGTTTGCATATGATGTAAGATTAGAACACTATCATTTAGCCTGTGGGGTGTAATATAGAGAATGAATGAATAAATGAATGAATAAATGAATGAATGAACATTTTTTTTTCTTCAAAACAAGCTTTTAAACAAGACTGCATTACAGCCTTTGATCAATAGTGACAGTGAAGACATTTGAAGTATTATCTTTCTATTTTAAATAAACATTTCACTCATCAAATAATCTTAAAGAACATCACATTTTTTACAAAGCTAAGATGCAACACAGCAGTAAGATGCAACTTCATAATATATATATATATATATATATATATATATATATATATATATATATATATATATATATATATATATATATATTTTTTTTTTTTTTTTCTTGAGCACTAAATCAGCACAAAGAAATGACTTACACTCACCGGCCACTTTATTAAGTATACCTTACTAGTACCGGGTTGGACCCTATTTACCTTCAGAACTGCCTTAATCCTTCAAGGCCTAGATTCAACAAGGTACTGGAAATATTCCTCAGAGATTTTGGTCTATATTGACATGATAGCTACATGCAGTTGCTGCAGATTTGTTGGCTGCACATCCATGATGCAAATCTCCCATTCCACCACATCCCAAAGGTGCTCGATTTGATTGAGATCTGGTGACTGTGTAGGCCATTTGAGTACAGTGAACTCATTGTCATGTTCAAGAAACCGGACATGATTTACGCTGTATGACATGGTGCGTTATCCTGCTGAAAGTAGCCATCAGAAGATGGGTAAACTGTTGTCATAAAGGGATGGACATAGTCAGCAGCAATATTTAGGTAGGCTGTGGCGTTGACATGATGCTCAGTTGATACTAATGGACCCGAAGTGTGCCAAGAAATTATCCCCCACACCATTACACCACCAACAACAACCTGAATTGTTGATACAAGGCAGGATGGATCCATGCTTTCATGTTGTTAATGCCAAATTCTGACCCTACCATCTGAATATCGCAGCAGAAATAAAAACTCATCAGACCAGGCAATGTTTCTTCAATCTTCTATTGTCCAACTCTACCGAGCTTTTGCGAATTGTAGCCTCAGTTTGCTGTTCATAACTGACAGGGGTGGCACCTGGTGTGGTCTTCTGCTGCTGTAGCCCATCCGCCTCAATGTTCAACATGTTGTGCATTCAGAGATGCTCTTCTGCATAGCTCGGTTGTAAAAGGTGGTTATTTGAGTTACTGTTGCCTTTCGATCAGCTCAAAACAGTATGGTTATTCTCCTTTGACCTCTGGCATCAACAAGGCATTTGCACCCACAGAAATGCCACTCACTGGATATTTTTTCAGACAATTCTCTGTAAACCATAGATATGGCTGTGCATGAAAATTCCAGTAGAGAACAGTAGAAATACTCAGACGAGCCTGTCTGGCACCATCAACCATGCCACGTTCAAAGTCACTTAAATCACCTTTCTTCCCTATTCTGATGCTTAATTTGAACTGCAGCAGATCGTCTTGACCATGTCTGCATGCCTAAATGCATTGAGTTCCTGCCATGTGATTGGCTGATTAGAAGTTTGCAATAACTAGCAGTTGGACAGGTGTACCTAATAAAGTATCATGTAACAACGAAGCTTGGAGTAAATCATCTGAAAATTTGCCAGCTGAGACTGCATGCAATGCTTTTAATGCATACACCTTACCCGCCCGTAACCCTACCCCTCACAGTGATGTCACTAGCTCTATTGAGTGCATGTGTCTGAGACTGCATGTCTCAGCTTGCATGTGAAAATCTGCAGCCAGATATTATTAGACAATTCAGCTCCATAATCTTAATAATGTTAAGGAATAGTGAGTGTTTTTAATAAATTAAAATAGCCTTGGTGAGCATAACACACTTCTTTTTAACACATTAAAAAAATGTATTGACCCCAAACATTTGAGAGTTTTACATCTATAATAAATGTGCAGTAAAGAAAAAAAAAGTAAATAATCACACAAACAGTTGCTTGTAAAAATGTAAAACGCCTCAGATGTCAAGCACATCCGAGGACACCCAAGGCTTTGCTGAATCTTTTCAAAAACGAGGTTACCAGAACAATGGTTTGTTGATGCATATATACATGCAGCTAACAGGATTTTTCCTTGAGAATGTTACAGTTGGGTCTCGTTTATACAGTTTTATTGTGTGGAAGTTTCTCCACTGCTTCCCAGTCTTCCTCTTTATCTACTCTGTTGGTAGTTTTCTGTGGGGATCTCATGGTTATTTTAAGGATGAGTAGGAATAATGTCAGATTATTCACACACTCAACCTCAAGCAGAGCACAATGTTGTGAATCTATGACTCATGACCATCGTTCTTTTCTAAAAAACTGAGCGTTTAAAAATAGTTGAATTAATATCAATATTGTTATATTTTACATTATTATTAAACAATAATAATAATAAAAATAATAATAGTAATACTAATAATGATGATGATGATGATGATGATGGCGACAACAACAACAACAATAATAAAAATAATAATAACAACAACAAAAACAAACAACTATTATTATTATTATTATTATTATTATTATTATTATTATTATTATTATTATTATTAATAATAAAACAATAGTAGAAATTATATATTTTTTTAGCTTTGTATTTGTTTATTTTTAAAATGTTTTAGATTTTATTTATTAATCATTTGATTTATTTATTTATTCATTTATAGTGGACAAACACTATTATCATTATTATTATTATTATGATTATTAATATTATTATTGTTGTTGTTATTATTATTATTATTGTTATTATTATTATTATTATTATTATTATTGTTGTTGTTAATATTATGTTAATAAAACAATTGTAAAAAAATATCCGCAAGTCTGCTCTCAGCGTCTGCTTTGTGACATATATATATATATATATATATATATATATATATATATATATATATATATATATATATATATATATATATATATATGATTAAACCACAGCCTTTACAATTTTCCATATTTTATTTCCATATCCATTTCATTTTAGTTTTATTCTGTTTAAACCAACACGTTTATCACAAAACATTGACTACCCATAAACGTGTTTAGACAAAGTACTTTGCCTCTCAAAAAAATCCTCCCCATTGTCCCTCTTTATCTACAGTACTCCCTTCCGGCTGTCTCCCATCCAGTGCTGTGCTTTCCTGTGTGGATCTGGTGGTTATTTTAAGGATGAGTAGGAATAATACCAGACTGTTCTCACACTCGACCTCGAGCAGAACATAATGGAGTGAATCTATCACTCATCACCACCTTTTCTTTTCTCAGACGTATCTCCGCTTCCGAAGCAGATCATTGACGTGTGGCGATTGAAAAAGAACAGGTTCCTCGTGGCTGTAAAGGCGCTCAGGCTTGGATGAGGAAGTGTGAGACCTGCGAGGAGAGCAAAACGGCCCCGTCAGAGCGAGTTAACCGCAGTCAGAAAGTCAGACGAGGGAGGTTGGGGGATCCGCTTGTTCAGTTTGACGTCACGCGGCACAGTTTCTGAGAGCCAAAAGCGAACAAAAAATGGTAGTAATATATAAGCCTACAGTGTGCTGTAATACTCTTGACAATCATAATTGCCCTATAGAAATGTTTAGCAGCTTAAATTGGAATGATATCTGGAGTGATAATGAAGACTGGAGTAATTCAAATGAAAATTCAGCTCTACAATTATAAAAATGTTGTGGATTATTGAGTCTGATGTCACGTGTAACACAAAGCAAACAAAAATAATAGTAACAGTTGAACTCAAAATTACTAACCCTAATGAGATTATTTATATATGTTTAAATATGTCACAAATTATGCTTAACAGACCAAGGGTTTTTTTTCACAGTATTTCCTATCATTTAATAATAATAATAATATAAATAATAAAAAGTATTATGTTTTATTTTGGCTAGAATAAATGCAGTTTAAAAATAATAATAATAAAAAACATTTTAAGGTCAATGTTAATATATTAGCCCGCTTAAACATTTTTTTCTCTGATTGTTTACAGAACAAAGCATCATTATACAATGGTTTGCCTAATTACCCTAACTTTTCTAATTAACCTAATTAGGCTTAATCCCAATTCTATTTTTGTACCCCTTCCCCTTGAAACTGTGTGAAGGGGAAGGGCTTCAAAATTTACCCCTAAGAAATGGGACACCACTACATCACCTCCACACATCATCATATGTCATCGTGATCTCTTGCTTCATATGAGATTGACTATAGCGACTGCTATAGTTATTCCAGTTACAATATTTTTTGATATTTAACTTCAGGAAATCACTGAAGGCAACAATATCATGTTATCATAATGATATAATGTGGCAAAAAGATTGTAACTGTAATGTTTATTTACACTCTGGCCAAATGAATGTTCATATTCATGTAAACACAAAAACAACATTAACATTATAGCAGACACTGTGAAAAGCTCATTTCCTGTCACTAGACTTTTCTGACAGGGTATTTGAGTGTCATCGTGTGACAGATGTGAAAATATGTTGTGGGACTGCTGTACAGGAGTTATTATTGGGGATTATAGATTGCGAAAGTTAGCGGATTTTATTTGTGTGTTTTTTTTTAAAGCATGGCGGTAAAATATGAATGCCATTATGAGTATATTAAAACATATGCTTGTTTGATGCAAAAATAAAAGGTAAAATCATGATAGTGACACAAAATACTAATTTGTGCATCTCTTTACTTCCGTGTGCAGCCATCAAATCAAATCACTTTTATTGTCACATCATCAGCAGCACGTGTGCTATGATGAGTGAAAAGCTTAGAGAACAAAATGATCTAACTGAGTGTATGTTTCTCTCATCACACCATAAGTTGTTAATAAAGAAACAAACACCTCCTCCTTTGCTTTTCCCTGTGAGTTCTTTCGTTCTATCCGCGCGGTGCAAGGTGAACCCCGAAAGTTCAACAGCTGTGTCTGGTACCTCCGCAGATAGCCAGGTTTCTGTAAGACAGATAATGCAGCAGTTTCTTGTTTCCCGTTGGAAGGAAATGCGCGCCCGTAGCTCGCAAAGTTTGTTGTCCAGTGACTGAACGTTAGCCAGCAGAATGGTGGGGAGCGGAGGTCGAAGTCCACGGCGTCGTAGTCTGACCAGAACGCCGGCTCTTTTCCCTCTTTTTCGGCTTCGTTTGCGGCGCCGTGTCGGTTGTGTGGTCCAGACAAAGGGCTCTGTTGTTGTGTTTGTAAACAGAGCGTCGTTGAGGAACTCAAAGTCCGGTCTTCGGTGTGCGACGAGAGAGCCAATTTCCCGAAGTGTTTGTTTGTAGTAGGCAATAAGAGTGTGTACATCCAGCACGAAAAACAACAAAAATACAAGAAAAACATACAAAACGCAACGAAGATTGCTGGGAGCTCACAACACGGCAGCCATGCTCGGCGCCATCTTTCTTTGGTTGTTCTTCTTTCATCTTTCAACGGCATGCTGCCGTTGTGGCTGGTGTACCCCTTGGTTTCAAGTGTGGTCCTGAAAAATCTCTGTTTCAAGGGCTATCTAGCCCTTCCCCTTAGCCCTATGCCTTCAAGCTAAACAGAAATTGGGGAAAAAATACAGTGGGGGCTAATAAATCAAGAGGGGGACATCAATTGTATAAACTTACAGTGCATGTGATTTAAAATTATTAAATGTCAGAATTGCTCTAAAAAAATGTTTAAAAATAAATGACATCTAAACATTGTGACACTGAAGACTCAATTCATTTAGTTGAAAATTCAGCTCTACAATCATAAGAATGTTGTGGAATATTGAATGTTTTCAATGAATTAAAATAGCCTTGGTGAGCATAACACACTTCTTTCAAAGATAAAATAGTATTAACCCCAATCTTTTCAATGGTTGTACATTTAGTAATTTTATTTTTAGATGAATGAAAATAACTTTTCTAGTCATATCAATTTACTAAAAATATTAAGTTAAACTTTGTATAACAAAAAAAAAAAAAAAATGCGTGTGTATACAGTATATATACTAGATATTTTTCAAGACACTTCTATAGAGCTTAAAGTGACATGTAATGGCTTAACTAGGTTAATTAGGTTAACTAGGCAGGTTAGGGTAATTAGGCAAGTTATTGTATAATGATGGTTTGTTCTGTAGACTATCGAGAAAAAACATAGCTTAAAGGGGCTATTAATTTTGTCCCTAAAATTGTTTTTAAAAAAAATAAACTGCTTTTATTCTAGCCGAAATAAAACAAATAAGACTTTCTCCAGAAGAAAACATATTATCAGACATACTGTGAAAATTTCCTTGCTCTGTTAAACATCATTTGGGAAATATTTAAAAAAGAAAAAAAATCAAAGGGGGATAATAATTCTGACTTCAACTGTATATTTATTTATATATTTATTTATTTTTACAGTAATGTTTGTTCATGTTTATTTTAATATCAGACAGTCAATATATTTACCTACACTGTAAAAAATGTGATCAATTAGTCCTGACAGCATATGTTTTTAAGATATTGTAATGTATTAAACTAAATTAGTCATGTTTTAACTTAATTTTATAAGTTACACAAGCTGTTTTAAGTCAGTTTAACATTATATAAGTTCAATAGACTCAAGGTTAATTTGATTCAGCTTAAAAAATTAAGGCAACAGGGATTTTTTTTACAGTGTACACATCAGTAATCTATTTATATACGTTTACATGAGTATCTTTATATACTTTTATATTCCTGTTTTACATACATGTAAATAGATTGATTAATGGCACACATCATTACAGTACATTACAACAAGACAGCATCTGACATTTCCTCCAGAATTATACATGTTATCAGTTTGTCTTCGTTTTGGTACCATGAATAGTTTTTTGTGCTTCATTTTTAATTTTTACAAAAGATTTAAGTGCAGTTAGTTATCTTTAATGTTACATGTTCAAACAAATGACAAAAAAAATGCAAATTTATGCTCAAAAGCAAGCTTTTTTATATAAAGCTGTAAATCACTGTGTGTGAATCCTGTTACACAACTGTAATAATTTGATTAATGTCAATACTGCATTTTAATAAAGTATGAATACTCCAAAATATCTTTAGAGATCATACAAGCTTCGAACAGCATAGAGTTTTTATTATTTTTATTTGTATTAGTATTATTAAACTGTCACTTTAGTAATACACCCAGGTTGGCTGAATCACAATTTACAGTATAGAATCATGTTTGGTGTTGTTCAGATCACTCGAGATATAATAGATTCAAGGTATAAACAGCCCCATTGTGCCTGCGTGAGGGAATGAAACAGAAAGATGAGAGGATCTAAGAGAGACCTGCACCTTAAGTGCTTCATATTTTCCCCTCCGAAGGGCATTTTTCCGCAGAAAGCAGGGATGACTAGCTCACCGCTGGGATTCTCACAGCTGATTCTATGCTAATGCAGCTTGTTAGAAATGATTGCTTTGTTATCACTGGCAATGCTTTGTGCAAAAGCCTCGTGAGCAACGCACTATTATGGCACATTAGTTCTAATGAACTGGTCCATATGCTCCCGAACTCCTCTGGAGGAAGGAAACAACAGAACACATAACACGCAAACAGAAACATGCAGGATTTTGTACACAGGCTTTCCCTCCCAGATGCATGCAAATACACTACAAGGATCCCGCTGGTTCTTCAAAGAGACTTACAAAGGCCTTAAAACAAACCCGCTTGTTTAGAAGCCCAACACTGTGCCATGCTGGATTATACTCGTTAAATGCGTCTAATATAATTGGTTTTATGCCAAGAAATTTACGAAACCTTTTTTTTTGTTCCTCGATTAATTTTATTATGTCAGTTTGATCAGTCAGTAGTTGTAGGAATGTACATTTGAGATTACTTTTGAATGTTTTAATGAGCAGTTCATTTTAAGCATAGTATTTATTTTATTTGTATAGGAAAAACTAACTTTGCATTATTATGAAAGATTAAATTGATAATACAATTTAAGAAATTGATATAAAAGATTTTCATTAGGAAACAGGAAAAATGTCATTTGAAAGAAGGAATGAATAAAGGAAGGATCATAATCCTTCAGTTTAGATCAGAATTAGACTTGGGTTATATTAAGAATGCAGTAATCAGGTTTATTTGCATTGAGTAATATTAAAAATAGTAAAATGACATCTAAACTTATATAATGTATAGCGTTGTAACTATCAAATTACAATTATTTTATATAACTTAAAATTTTATTCATTCTTATTTATAACATATTTTTTATTTATTTATTCAATGTTGTTATTGTTAATTGTTATTATTATTATTATTATTATTATTATTATTCATTCATTCATTCATTTTCTTGTCGGCATTATTATTATTATTATTATTATTATTATTATTATTATTATTATTATTTCACATCTGTCTCAGTTTCTTAGTTTTGTAATATTAAATAATCAGTTTGTTATTTTTTGAGGGTTAAAAAACAAAGTGCCACAGTTTGTTTATTTGTTTGTTTGTTTGTTTGTTTAGTTATTTATTTATTTTTTATATTAATATTATTTTTTATTATTTTATTATTTTTATTTTTTTTACCTCTGTCCTAGTTTCTTAGTTTTGAAATACTAAATTATACATATATATATATATATATATATATATATATATATATATATATATATATATATATATATATATATATATATATATATATATATATATATATATATATATATACACACACACACACACACACACACACACACACACACACACACACACACACACACACACACACTTTTTTATTTGGAGGGTTAAAGAACACAGTACCATGTTTATTTAATATTTAATTGATTAATTAGTTTGTTTTTACCTCTATCTTAGTTTCTTAATTTTGAAATATTAAATAATCATTATATATATATATATATATATATATATATATATATATATATATATATATATATGGAGGGTTAAAGAACACATGCCACATTATTTATTCATTCATTCATTCATTTGTTTATTTATTTATTATTTTTTATTTATTTATTTGTTTGTTTGTTTTTACCTCTCTCTTAGTTTCTTAGCTTTGAAATATTAAATAATAGTTTTTTTTATTATTATTGAAGAGTTAAAGAACACAGTGACACAGTATTTATTTATTTATTTGTTTAATTTTATTTTTTATCTGTCTTAGTTTCTTAGTTTTGAAATATGAAATCACACACACACATATATATATATATGAATTAGCCCCTCCCCTGTTTATTTTTTCCCCATTTCTGTTTAACAGAGAGAAAATTTTTTCAACACATTTCTAAACATAATAGTTTTAATAACTTATCTCTAATAACTGATTTATTTTATCTTTGTCCTGATGACAGTAAACAATATTTTACTAGGTTAATTAACTAGGTTAATTAGGTTAACTAGGCAGGTTAGGGTAATTAGGCAAGTTATTGTATAACAATGGTTTGTTCTGTACACTATGAAAAAAATAAATAAATTAGCCCAAAGGGGCTAATAATTTTTTCCTTAAAATGGTGTTTAAAAAATTCAAAACTGCTTTTATTCCAGTCAAAATAAAACAAATAAGGCTCCAGAAGAAAAAAATATTAATCAGACATACTGTGAAAATGTCCTTGCTCTGTTAAACATAATTTAGGAAAAAAAAAAATAAATAAATAAATATATATATATATATATATATATATATATATATATATATATATATATAAACAATCAAAGGGGGGCTAATAATTCTGACTTCAAATGTGTATATAAACAATTGAAGTCAGAATTATTAGCGCCCCTTTGAATTTTGTTTTCTTTTTTAAATATTTTCCAAAAATGTTGTTTTCCAAAACCTATGTTTATAATATGTTATCATGCCTAGAAACTTACTAGAGTACTTTGTTTTCTGAAGGACGTGCATAATTTTTCCTAAAAGTAGAGACTCTTCATGATCCTGTCAAAAGGCCTCTGTGACAAAGCGAAGTGCATATTCCCTAGCTTTATAGTTGGAACTGGCCTGGATCCGCTGTGAAGCAATCTGTGAATGCCTGATCTGCTTCAGGCGAAATCTGAGCCACCCTGTTTGAATGCTGATCAGCTTTAGTGTCCGCCATGCAATGTCTCTATCTCTGGTGCTCGTAATTAGTTATTAATGAGGGGTTGCTCGGCTCCTGTGGAGACTCGAGTATTGAACGAAAGTAAAAGTTTGTGTTGAGTTTATGAGTTTGAGTTAATGTGATATGAAACACTCCCAGGCTGGTTTTTGCTTAAAACACAGAATTTTTGTGAAACTTTGAAGCTTTTAACTTTCAAAAGCAGAAATGTTTGGAAATTGTTTTGCTGTTTATACACCTTTATACAACAGTACTGTCCGGTTCTTGAATCTGATTGGCTGATAGCTGTGTGACATCCTGCAATATCAGAACTACCGCCTCTCCCTTCTGTATTACTCCGCCCTATGTACATAATGTACTTTTGAGGCTTTTTTAGCCGAGAATGTAGTTGTTTAGATTGCAACTATGCAGTTTATTTATAAGGATAGTGCTTATTTGAAATATTTATAATTTCGGAGATACAGCATGTCTGCATCCATCAGCCTGTCATTGAGCAGAGCAAAGGCAGTTGATGTTTCGCCACAAGATGGTGACAGAGACTGCATAATAGGCCCTTAGAGGAGAAAAACTTATTTAACAAATTTTACAATCTACAACTGATCAAATCATTATTAAACTGATGTGACATTCTAAGTTGATCTCTTTCATAAAGTTGAAGTCAGAATTATTAGCCCCTCTTTGATTTTTTTTCTTTTTTAAATATTTCCCAAATGATGTTTAACAGAGCAAGGACATTTTCACAGTATGTCTGATTAATATTTTTTTTTTCTTCTGGAGAAAGTCTTATTTGTTTTATTTCAGCTAGAATAAAAGCAGTTTTAAATTTTAAAAACATTTTAAGAAAAAAAATTATTAGCCCTTTTAAGTTATATTTTTTTTCGATAGTCTACAGAACAAACCACTGTTATACAATAACTTGCCTAATTACCCTAACCTGCCTAGTTAACCTAATGAACCTAGTTAAGCCTTTAAATGTCACTTTAAGCTGTATAGAAGTGTCTTGAAAAATATCTAGTAAAATATTGTTTACTGTCATCATGGCAAAGATAAAATAAATCTGTTATTAGAAATGAGTTATTAAAACTTTTATGTTTAGAAATGTGTAAAAAAATCTCTCCGTTAAACAGAAATGGGAAAAAAATAAACAGGGGGGGCAATAATTCAGGGGGCTAAAAATTCTGACTTCAACTGTATGTTGTAGTGTTGTTCATCATTCATTCATTTTCTTTTTTGCTTAGTCCTTTTATTAATCCGAGATCAACACAGCGGAATGAACCGCCGACTAATCCAGCACATATTTTACGCAGCGGATGCCCTTCCAGCTGCAACCCATCTCTGGGAATGTTGTAGTGTTGTATTTATACCATATAATTGTAGTGTGTTGAGTGAGAGATGGGACTCACATATTAGGAATGTATTGCACTTTGTGTTGGCCACTCTTTGTATAACCCCGAGTTACTTTTTGGTTGGCCATCTGTTTTTTTTTTGTTTTTTTTTTTTTTTTGTCTGCTGTTTTCGTTACTGCAGACTAATTCAGTGAAAAGAAAGAAAGAATAAATGCCCCCATGTGTTTAGCGTTTTTCTTTATCGCAAACACAATAGTAATCTGGTAGTGTTTCATAGATATATACACTAGATATCGCATAGGGACCCTGAGCATGCGTCAATAGCGCTGCCACATTGGTACAGTGCTTCTAGGACAAACGTCATTCAACCGCACTAGTCAAGACAGTGTGCCAGTGTGAAGATGCTGGACTTTAGCGCTGTGTTTGCGTTGTAGTAACGAGCAAACAAAGAAAACAAAGCACAAAGGCAGAACATTTCATAGGTAAGATTTTGTTTTTTTATGTTTTTGTATGTTATGAACTTTTGTGCTTAACAAGTAATGTAATTGATGATAATACAGTCTCTTGCTGCATTCACCATAAGGCAAAGTAGCACCAACTCGCACTAAATTCTAGACTTATGCTAGTTTTGTTGAATAAAATAAGCAAACTATGTTATGAAATATGACAAGAAGATGCTGCCGTGCTAGAAACTTGTATTATTGTTAGCTAAGTGAACGAGTCGTTCATAACGGAGATTCAATCACAAACGAATCGCTCCCTCCATCAGAATGAGAAGTGAAAGCAGGAGAGGGGGTGTGTTTCAGGACATGGATTAGATCAAATTAAACAGGGAAGGAGGATAATGCATTTCCATGCACACAAACACTCACTTTTTGTCAGGAATGCCCGTGCGCTCACATCCATCCATGTAGAAAAGTGATGTAAAATTATAA